>NW_023591572.1:0-64411 GCF_014843425.1 Jatropha curcas | reverse complement strand
AAAGAGAGAGATTGGCAAGTGCCAGGAAGATGCTGAAACACACCTGAGTAGGCAATCACTGTCAGTTCAAGTACTAAGTTTGAGCCCCAGGTACCGAGGACCCTGATCCTAAAATTTTTTTGTGTGTTCTGGGCAAGTCGAAATCACCTCTTCTAAAAAAGGAGAAAGATACAAATCTTCCTGGAGAAGGATACCACACTCTCGCTGAAGAAATCGGTAACACGACGAATTGCCTCTTGGCCCTCAATCGATGCCGAAGACCGGTTCAAATTCTACGATCAGGTTTCAAGCTTCTGATTGCAGGAGATTGTGAGCAACTGTAGGCCTGGAATTCTTTCAGTTATTGGCACGGCAGGAGAAGCATACATTCCCTCATCCTCAAGTACCACTTTCCGATTGCAGGGGCAGGTTTGAATTTGCAATCCCTAAGCTTCTATGCAGATTGCTATCAGTTTGAAGGAGCAGGAGAATGTCACAACCACGAGAGCTAACTGGATCTTACCTTTCAAGAGTTAAATGAGAATTTGTATTATAATGAGTCCTACATAATGTATGGCAGCATATCCTGTAATAAACAAATTATAACACATGATCAAGTTATCAACCTTGAAGTTCAAGATGAGAAGACTTACTCAAAGCCACGAAAGAGATTGAAGAAGGAAAGAATCAGCACCACCAGTTAATTGAAGAGGCTCAATACAAAAGCGGTTGTTGCCCAGTTTGCTTAAAGTTTTGTGGTTAATTTCCATATGCCCAAAGCCAGTGGAAGGGAATTTACTCCTTCTCCTCCTATATGAGGACGGAATTTAATCATAAATGCCTATATATAGTTAATAACTAACCAAAACCAAAAGTAAAGTTTCATAAGATTGAACACAGATCATACTTAATTGAAGTTAACAACTGGTGGACTCATCAACAGAAATGCTTTCATCTTCCTCTAGGCTTGGTCCTTGGCTGGTTGAAGCAGGTGGAGTGGTTGAAATGTAATGGCAAGTTCAGGTGATCTATTCCTGAGTCGAGGATGGAGACTATAGCACTTAGGATATGATCACAGAGGCGAGAGTAGGAGCGTTATATATATATATTAGGGCATTGTATAGGAGAGACCTCGAGGATGTGTGCGAAGCGCACATAGAGGAATGGATGAGATTATGCACTTAACCAAATTAATAATACTGTAACTGAAGTTTTCAGGTGCCTATCTGAATGCACCGCTGAGCGCAAGGTGAAGGCTGCCCTCGCCGAAAGGCGAGAGAGATATATATATTATCGCTTAAAAAATGGAATGAGTTTTATTTTCCTTCTCAGATAAACCTTTGGTCCAATAAGATAGCTGGTAGGTTCAAAAGACGTCATTTTGGCTGGAGATGGAAAAATCCTGAAAGGAAAGTTTTTCTGGACTAAAACCATGGGACAGGATCACTGCATGATTTTTCAATTTTCTGGTGGGGAATCTGTCATTATTAAGCTTGAATTAATTAACCTCAGTACTGATTGTCTGGGGCCAAGGATCTCGCAATCTGGACTACCAGTTTTGCAGTTCTGTCTGGTTGTTGGGACCCAATTCTTGAATCTCAAACAGTGTCCATAGGCCTTGTTGTCTGGCTAACTCTGGAAAGATCAAGACATTCCTGTAGGGACTGTCCATCGAAGGGTTTAATAGGACTCGGCAAGTGAGCACCCGATATCTTCTAATGGAGCAAGGATCCTCGTGATTAGAAAAGACATGAAAAATATTAGATTATTTCTCAAAATTAATGAAAATATATATATATCCTATAATCAGTAAATTCTAAAATGCAAATTAGGGCATACTCCTCCTCCATTGAACCTGATCCCAGCATCAGTTATCAATGTTCTGAATGGTAATACATCCATCATGATATCCTGCACAGGAACGCCTCCAGCAGTGTACAATGCAATTACAGAACATCTATAAAAGAATAAATAGAGGGAAATCAAATATATATATATATATATATATACATAACGGTCTTGACTCATCAAAAGAAATATAACAACATAAGGATCTCTGTCAAGTTTGGTTTGATCTTTGGAAAGAGTTATTTCTTCCCTGACTCCCTCGTATGGATCATATGGGGACCTAAATAACGAAAATTATTGGTGTGAATAATTGTGGACGAAACATGGCTAGTTTCAAAAGTTAAAAATGAGGAAAAACATTAAGTCAATTTCATCTAATACCCCATCAAGTTACCCATCAGGATATGTATCAAACTCCACGTTCAATGCATCAAGGTCAAACGTTTGGGGCAAAGTAACAGATTCAAATTGTGCTGTTGTGGCATTCTCTGGCAAATTAACTTCTATGGAGGCGAAAGCTTTTCTTAATCCATTAAGAAAAACATAGCAATCATGGTAAAGATAATGGACTTTCTTTGAATATATCCGAACAACACCTAGCAAAAGGTGGCCTGACATTCTCAGCGCAATGGGAACTTCTGGGAACATGATACAATCTAAAATACATCCACATCAAATAGAGAAATAAGCGTTAGTCAATTGTCCATCTGTGCTCATTTCTTTGGGAGTACACATAAAAAAAAACAAGCTATTTCAGCCAAAAAAAAAAGAAAAAAAGAAAAAAAGAAAAAAGTATGCAATGGCTAAAAACTTATATATTTGTATTCGGGAAAAACAAACCCCTTTCACCAGAAAAATTTATTCTTCAGTAGTATAATAAAATCCATATAAACTTAACAGTCAACCGAAGCAACACAACCTAATAGAAGTGATCTGATTCCCTGAAAGAACATAGAAGCAACTCCATCGAAATTTGAACCTAAAAAATTGATGCATTCGAGAAAAAGAACACATCATTACTCATTCCATGCATCATTTTTCTTAAGGATTAAACAGAAACTCCAAAATATAAGAAGGCTTTGATATCATCCAATGAGCTGACTCATGCAACTTGAACTCAGAATTTAAAACGTTAAAGTTTTTATCTTTTCAAAAAAACAAAATTATTACACCACCAAAAGATTAACGCATTAAATTAATTTTAAAAAATACATAAAAATATTCAGGAACCATAAATTTGATTTTTCTAAAATGTAAATCAGATAAGAAAACCCAACAAACAAAAACGGCAAAATGCAAACAAATGAACGAACACGTCTATTAAAACCCCCAATTCCTAGAACTAAATACCAAAAAAAAAAAAAATCCTGCTTTAAAAAGTACAACACCCCCCCCCCCCCAAGAAAAAAAAAAAAAATCCTGTTTAAAAGTACAACACCCCCCCCCAAAAACCAAAAAAAGAAACAGTTAAGGCGCAGAAATCAACCCCCCCCCCCCAAAAAAAAAAAAAAAACAGTTAAGCGCCAGAAATCAAAAACCTGAAATTTTACACCAAGAATGAGGAGAATAAAGAAAAACAGACTAACCGACGGTGGAGGAGACATCGGTGGAGGTATAATGAGACTTCTTGAGGCGGTGCTTTAGATGAGCTGCGCACCACACAGTCCCTAATGGACCCTTCCGAGCCAGGAATGTCTGCGAGTAGAACATCTTTGAATTTCTGTATGGTATATGCAATGTGATTACAGGGGGAGACACGAATTCGAAGAGAGAGTGCGTAATTAAGGTTTAATTAGACGGGAATTGAACAGACTGCCAAATTGGAGGAGTTGCCGAATTGGCGCGGGAAATGATGGGGGCGCCAAAGCAGATTATGGAAATTCGGGCTATTGGAAAAGACCCCTGAATATTACAATTATTTACTATAATTCTACCATGTCAACCACAGCTGACAAAAACGTAGCCAATAAGCACTAATTGACAAGCCCAACAAGCCCAATCAGTAATTTCCCGAGCCCACAATTTGTTTTCTGATTTAGGGTTTCTTCTCATATATGTATGCTATGGCCGCGTAAACTTCATATCCTTTGAGCTTTGAGCTTCATTTTTGGGGAGTCTGAACCTAAACCCTTAGCTATGGCACCCAAAACTCCCAGGGTTAGCAGGAACCCAGATGAAAACAAAATATAAGTTGATTTAGTATCAATTAAATGCAATTTCTTAAAAGTTAACATTCATCCATAAGGTTAAATATAAAAAGAGTAGAGTAAACTTCTAAAAAGAACAGAAAGGTTAAGTTAAAAAATTAGTGTTTCTCCAAAAAAAAAAAAAAAAAATATGTAGTGTTTCTCCAAAAAAAAAAGAAAAAATAGTGCTTATTTAACAATGGTCCTTTGGTGAGAAAAAAAAAAAAAAAAAAAATAGTGCTTATTACAAGTCCTTTGGTTTAGATTAAATTTTTTGTTTTTCATTTTTTTCTTTAAAAAATATATAAAATCTGTTTGTTTAAACTTATTTAATTTTTTTCATTTGCTTTTAAGAAAACTGTTTTGAAAACAAAAACCGGTTTACAGAATTATTTTCTATTTTTAATTTTACATTTCTCATTTTTTTCATCTTTCTATGATTTATCCTCATAAAATTATTGTTGTTATTATTATTATTATTGTTTTCTCTATCTCTATGAATCTAATGTCATTTGTTTATCCAAAATATAAAAGCTTTTTTTTCTAGCTCTTCTCTATTTAATATTATTTTTATATTTATCATTATTTTTTAAGGAAAATCTCGATTTTTAATCTTGAATTAGTCTATGGAACCATCCTAAAACCCTAAACCCTACCGCTTTATAAGACCTCAGTCCTCGCTCGCCACAATCAAATACTATCAAAACAAAATCGAATCTCTCTCACTTTCTCTGAACCATAATGGCAACAGCAGCGGCAAGAATGATGCTATCCAAAAAAGGCTTGTCGTTCCCGCTCCATCTCTTACGTGGCCCAATCGCCGCCGGTTTGTCTAATACCGTCAACGCGGAAATCAAAATTATTGCGGATCCAAAATTCCAGCTTCAGGTCCCTGTCCCTAATTTCGGCGTCGGCGTTGGCTCTGTTCATGGTACTATGAGTACTTCTTATATAATTAAACCGCCTCAGGAATGGAGATCTGTCGCGCATGAAGAAGTCGATCGGTTGGAGGCTCGTGGCAAGATGGAAAAAGAATCTGATGTCGACGATTTTGACGAAGATGATGATTTCGTTGACGATGATGATGGTTTCAGTACCGATGATCCGAACTGTGATTGGAAAGATTATTCTGATGATGAGGATTATGAATCAGATTCTGATAAAAAGAGAAAAAACAAATGAATGTAAGGTTTTTCCTTTAGTTTTATTATTTTGCCCTTCATGTTGACATTGTTTGAAAACTATTTGATCTGTTCTGATATTTTTTATTTAGAGGTTTTCACCTTAAAAATTTAGAAACTAATTTTAAAATTTTAAAATTAATATTTTAATTGGTTTCTAACCAATTCCAACGTATTGATTAGACAATAAGTTGGTTGATTGAATCATCCAATTCTAAATGATCATATTAAAATAATCAAATGAAGAAAAAAAAAAGACAGACACGGAATGAACCGCTCAAACCAATCAAAACCTATGCAAGTAGAATGTTTTTGCTTTTTTTTTTTTTTTTTTTTTTTTTTTTTTTTTTTGAGTTTGGTTAAATGGAAAGCCAAGGCAAGATATCAGTTGCAGGATTTTTTTAAGAGATGAAGTCCTAAAGAAAATGAGAAAGCAAATTTAAACCCGAGGAGCGGAAGTAGCTGGAGAAAGAAAATTATGGGCTAAAGCAAGGAAAATATTTGTTTAGCCCGAGTTCATGGATAGTTGTATGAAATGAAGAATTCATGGCTTCATTATCTATAGTTACAAATATTTTCGTTCCAACAAAATAATTAATAAGTTTCGGACTCTAATAAATAAATTTTTGTTATATTCAGAGCTTGAAAAATATAATAAATTGTATCTTAAATCTTTTTACCGATATTTAAAATATAGTATTTCCTTAAACAATTTTTTACGTGAAAAACATATTATTTTTCGACATTTGGCTTTACATAAAATATATTTTTAAACATTTGATATAACATTAAAAAATTTAATTTTTCATCATATAAATAATGCATTTACACCTATTATATTATTCATGAACAATCTATATTGAAGATAAATTTAATAATAGAGTTTCTATTTAAAATATATTCTCGTAGTATATATACTGATGATTAATTTAGTCTTATAATGTGATTTAATTTTTTAAATTAAATTATTTAACAACACGATGTATATATGTTAAGATAATTTAATAACATATAAATACTATGATTACTTTAAAGTATATATTTTAACAATATATTTTAAATGGTATGAGCTTTAACATATTTTAAAAATATATATTGTTAAAATAATTTAATGATTATTTTAAAATAATCACGTTGCAAAAAGTATTATGTAAGATATATTTTAAATGGTATAGACTTATCAAAACATTATTTTAAACATTTCTTTAAAAAAAAAAAAAAAAAAAAAGTCACCTTAGCAACATTTTTTACAAATTCCATTTTTTTAAAAAAAAAAAAAAAAAGTCACTTAGCACATTTTTTACAATTCCAAATGATCCACAATTGCATCTCTTCAATAGATAGAGTGTTTGTTGGTGCACCAAAAATACTAGTTTTGGATTACAAAATAAGTTAAAAAAATGTTTTCCCACGTAGATAATGGTAAGTTATTTTTCTTAATTGCTAATTTATTTTTCATTGACCAACAACTTATTTTTCTTGACTTATTTTCTTTCATTATTCCAAATAATGGAAAATATTTATTTTACAAAACAAACGTAGCTTAAGTGTTTTTCTTTTAAGTGTTTTTCTTTTCGTCCCCGTCAAATGCATAAATTCACTGCTAAATTATTAAAAAAAAAAAAATTGATAACCTCAACTTTTATTTGAGTAATTGAACAATTTCAATTTATTAAATTTTACCTATTTAACAATTCATTGTAAAATTATGTTATTGAATACTTTAATTTATAATATTAGATTATTGTTTTAAAAGTTTTACTAATCACACATCAAATTAATATTTTATATGTAAAAGTCAAAAATACAAAAAAATATTATTATTAAAACAAAGGATCCACAATGTTGTTTACATATAAAAACCAAAAATACCAAAAAATTATTATTGTTAAATTAGAGGATCCACGATGTTATAAAAAATTCACAATTTCACGAACATAAAATAGGAGAATTTAGGTTACTATTAATTTTTTTTTAGAAGGAAAATATATATTCTTTGCTCTCCATTAAAAAACACAACATATTTAGGAGGCGTTTGTTTTGGTTGTATTTTTTAGTTTTTTGTTTTTTTATCGTTAAAAGTAAACAAAACTTATTGTTTAAAAGTATTTAAATTTTCTTTTTTAACTTTTTGAAGAAGCGTTTTAAAAACAAAAAATGAGTTTTATAAAACTCTGAATCATGGTTTTCAAAATCATGTTTTCACTTTATATTCCTTTCTTTTAGGATATATCTCCCTTTTTCTAGAATTTATTTTATCTTTATTATAGGTTTTATTTTGATAATTGTATATTAATTTTTATCATCTTCTTCGTCTATATAAATCCAATATTATTTATTTAAATTACTAGAATATCTAATTTCAATTCCATTGGAAATTCCCTATTATTTTTTTTATTTAAATTTAATCTGATTTATTTATTTAAATCGTTCACACCTTATCAATGGTTCTTTTTAAGATATATTATTAACGCATTTTGAAATTTAAAATTTGAAGTATAAATTCTCTTTTATTATTACTATTTCGATATTAAATTAGGGACTTTTGACTCCTTCAATATCACTTAAAATTATTAATATCTAACAAAGATAATAAATTTAATATAAATGATGAATTTGATATACTGAAAATTATAAATAAATTATATTTATATATATTTCGATGTGTTTATGATACTATACAATATTTATATTTGTGTATGTTCCTACGGTATGATAATTTAGAGTAATTTTTAATATTATGAATGAAAAGAAAAGCAAAACAATTTTGATTTAGGTAAAGAAAATAATTTTAAAAAACAAATAATAAAAAATAAAAAACTAGACACAAAAAACTATAGCAAACCTGCCCTTAATTATCCAACAAATTAATATCAACAAGTGGAATAAATAAAAATAATTCATTACGCATACAGAAACCCTAATCCCCTAAACTTAAATCTTCGCCACAAAAATACAATAAGAACAGAAAGCTGCCCACGTTGTCTAATTTCAACCTATACTAACCCCAAATTCAATTTGAAATCCGTAACTGCCCAAAAGAATATACCTTTGCCCTTTTCTTCCCTTTCCTTTGAACCAAGCAGAAAACCCCTGCATAACTCTCTGCTTCCATTTAAAAGAACCGCCTTTCACCATTCTTCCCAATGGATTCTCCAGTAGAAACTCCAACACCAACCCCTCTTTATGAAACCCTAACCCCGCTCTCGCTTCCCGCTCCTAATCAATCACCACCATCCGATCCTCTCGAGCCATACACCGTTTTCCGCAATGAGATTTCTCTCTCATCTGTCAATTGCTCTACCGCGGACTCTGCTGCACCTGATTTCTTCTCTCTTGACGTTGGCGCCGCCGGTGAAGAGGAAGCGGAGCCAAAGACGCCGAGTGGAGTAGTGGAGTCGAATACCCATTCAACTCGAAAATCTAAGCTGCAAACGGCGCCAGAGTCGAGGCTGGAGAGTAGTTGGTTTAGAGGGAATAGTAACTTTAGGAGTCCAATGCTACAGTTACATAAAGGTAAAAATTTGGAGTGAAGATTTTGTTTAGTTGTAAGTACTTTGTTAGAATTTGAGGAATTAGTTATGTTATTTTGAATTCTGATATATTCTGAAAATACACCCTTGTTTGTATAATGGTATCTGGATTTATGATGGCTGAACAATTTTTACTAAGAGATGCTTAAGGTTTAATGTTTAGGAACATGCATATTTAGCTTTTGCTGGCAAGTTGTATTTAGCTTTCGTTGATAAGTTTTGGTGAATGGGACTAAAGCCTGAATTTGTCACTGGATTTTGCAGAGATTGTAGATTTCTGCAATTTTCTCTCTCCTACTCTTGAGGAACAAGCTGCACGCAGTGCAGCAATAAAATGTGTCTTTGATGTTATTAAATACATATGGCCCAATGCCGAGGTGATTCATGTCTATATCTCATTTCAATTTCATAGATGCATCAAGGTAGTGAGTTTATGTTAGTGCTATTTCTTTACAGGTAGATGTTTTTGGTTCGTATAAGACAGGACTTTATCTTCCAACAAGTGATATTGATGTACGTATCATGTGAAATTTGCTAGAAGTTGTATTTTGACAAGTAATCAGCTGCAATGAAGCATTTGAGCATTTGATTTTATTCTATTAACTGTAGGTTGTGATCGTGGGGTCAGGTATAAAAAACCCTCAAATTGGTTTGCATGCTCTTTCCAGGGCATTGTCTCAAAAGGGCATTGCAAAAAAGATACAGGTATACATCCTCTATTGAATGTAATATTATCATGTAACAAGAGATTTTCTTATATTCTTTCTTTAATGTCTCAGGTGATTGCAAAGGCTCGTGTGCCAATTATCAAATTTATAGAAAAACAAAGTGGTTTTTCATTTGATATAAGGTTTTTTTATTTATTTTTTCCCTATCACATCAATTATGCATATTGCTTGTTTCACTTCTTTTGTTGATTAACGTTGTGTTTTGTTAAACATTTTCCGAAGTTGTTTATAGTGACATAGTGAAAGAGTTTAGATCATTTAGTTCTTAACAATTAGGGCTAGAATAGAGTATTTGTTGTTGGAATAATAGAAAATAATTAGGTTTATAGAAACCCTTTAGAATTAAAATTCTGAATTGTGAGAAGACGTACAACATCTAGACTAGGCTATAGTTGTCCTATTTATATAAGTTATTAGGACTCTTGTTATTCCTCATTAATTAGGTAACATACTTAGTTAATTAGGAATCTTTTTTTTTTTTTTTTTTTTTATTAGGTAACATACTTAGTTAATTTAGGAATTCTTTTTTTTTTTTTTTTTTTGTTTAAAAAAAAAAAAGGAAAACTGAAGAGACAAAAAATTGTCCCTATTTTTAATTAACATACTTAATAAATTTTTTTTTTTTTTTTTTTGTTTAAAAAAAAAAAAGGAAAACTGAAGAGACAAAAAATTGTCCTAATTTTAATTAACATACTTAATTAAATAGGAAAATTAAAAGGAGGAAACTAAAAGACTGAAAAAACTGAAGTCCTAATTAATTTGAATGCTCTCGCATCATTCTTCCCCGAGTTAGAAATATCAGCCATCAGAATAGAATATTTGCCTTAAGTCCTCTTTTGAATACGATATGCGTAGAGCTTGTGCATGAGCAAACAGCATCACAAGCATTTCAAATAATCCATTTGACTTTTACTTATTTGCACAAGCCTAAATTAACTAGGTATGTAGCTTGAAGATGTACTTCAATTCCATAAGCGACTTGCATCAAACAATTTGCTTGGTTAGCTAAAGTTGCACTAGGAAGGAGATTAGTTGTATGGCAGACATCTCTTGTTGCTGCAAATTCTTTTGGCAGCTCAATGCTATTGATATCCATAAGCAAATACTTATTTGAAGAACAATGATCTTCATGTGTTTTCTCATCTTCAATGTTCCAATCTTCTTCTTCTAGTAAGAGCCTGTTGAACAACAATGTTTTTTGTCCTTGGGTAGGTACTAGGTCAATTTCTTGCTCTTCCACATTATAATACTTATCATAGATTGGTTCCATAAAGTCCTTGTGTTAACTAGTTTGATTATTAAAACAACAAACTTCTTTCTCCTTGGGATCATCAACATATATCAATATTGTTCTTCTCCAATTGTTACTTTTCTGATCTATGTCAGTAGTGGGATATTCATAAAATTTAGGAATTTGAATAGAAACTTCTAAATTAAGATCAAGAACTCTCATCAACAGCTCTTCTAATTTACTGCATACGTATTGTTCACAAATTATGGGATTATAAAACAAGTTGATATACTTCTCAACATACTTGTGTTTTACTTGGAGAAGTGAAACTTGCCATACAAATTCATTATATAATCAGTAGGCAAAATTTGTTTTTGGAGCTTAGTTTTCATGTGTTCCCAAGTGCTGTTTTTAGGCTTGCCTTGCCATATACATCGCTCTGCAACTTTCTTCCACCATTGAAGTGCATTGCTCTTCAACTTGAGCTTTACAAATAGAGCCTTTGATTATCTGCCATGGGTTTCCATTCAAAGTAATCCTCTAGAATAGCTTCCTAGACCAAATGATCATCTGTATGTAACTTTCCATGAAAACCGCTTCAATCTTCACTTCACCATTCAAATCAAAAGCATTAGTAATCACTCTTCCAATCCACTTCATGCTGCTTGGTTTGCAGGTTTACCTTCATGAAAAGGGTTAACGTCCTCTACTTCCTCTTCAATCTCAAGATTGATGCAGGAGCATCCAAGACTAGTTCAAAAGTTTTCTTTCAGTTTCCTTCTTTATTTAGAATTCTTAATTAAATTAAAGAATTTTAATTAATTAGGAATAATTTTTCAGTTTTACTTAGGATTTAGCTAAGTAGGAATACTATTCAATCTAGGACTCTAAACTAATTAGGAATATTTTTCAGTATAGAATTAGGATTTGTCCTAACTAATATAAATAGGACATCAGCAATTAATTTTAGGATGGTTTTTTTTTTTATTTTTTATTTATTTTTTTTTATCTATGAATTCAGAATTTTAATTCTAAGGGTTTCTTTGAAACCGATATGTTATGTTCCAACCAAAATCATCATACTCTAGCCCTAATTGTTGAGAGTTAATTTCCCCAAAATTCTTCCACTGCGTTAAAGATCCTTTGGAATCTTGAATTCTTGGTTGTTGTCTTTGAATTCTCCATTAAGGCTTCGACAGTTCCTTGCTGTAAGGCTTGCACAGCCTGTGACAAATCCTCATCATTCTTCACATCTCAGCTAATTTTGTTTGTTGAGGCTGGTTGCCTCGACTTTTGTCTCTACCAACTATAGTTTAGAACAAGGAAAGAAGTCCTGGAGTTAGTTTAGGATCTTTTGCACTTTCGATACCATACTGCATGACATAGCTGAAGAGTTCAGAGCAATCGGTTCTCAACAATTAGGGCTAGAATAGATAATTGTGGTTGAGACAATAGAAAATAATTAGTTTTGAAGAAAAAGTTTAGAATTAAAATTCTGAATTGTGAGAAAAAATTACAATATCTAAACTGAGCAATAGTTGTCCTATTTATGCTGGTTAGGGCTATACCAAATCAAAGACTCTTACTAAGCAATAGTTGTCCTATTAATGTACTTAACTAATGAGGAATCTTAAAAGAAAGAAAACTGAAAAGACTTAAAAACTGTCTAATTTAATTAACATATTTCTTTAAATAGGAATATCAAAATAAGGAAAACTAAAAATACAAACAAAACCGAAATCCTAATCGATTTGGATGCTCCTGTATCGGATTGTTTGCCCAAAGTGGTGATATTGTTGTTTTAGTTTGGATACGCCTCATTTCCATTTGTTTTCTCATTTTTTCTTGCAACATTTAAATTCTTCTCAGAATATTCCTGCTATTTATAACAAATCCTGTGAAGAATGACTTTGTTACATTTTGAAGAAACATGGAGACTAGAAAAAGAAGAAAAGCTGACACCTTTCAGATTTTTTGATATAGTCTTGAGTTGTGCTAATTACAGTGGAGTTTCTTATATAGCTTATAGCAAGTTACTGGCTATTTTTGACAACAGCCTTAGTGAACCTACACTTTTAAACCTAAGTAATTGAAGCATTACAGGCTAGACGAGGTTATAGTTTCTTGCTAGTTTTGCTTAATTATCATCTTGTGTGATTATCACAATTATTAACATGAAATGTGATCACATATGGAGAGGCTAACTGGACAGATTTCTCAGTTTGTAACTCATAATACATCAGTCTATTGGAAACTGCAAAAAATGAAAACATATTGAGAATTCGAGAAGATAGGAGATAATCAATTGAACCAGCAGAAGCCATATTGAAAATTTTCTTTGATTGCTATTATTTATTTACTCTAATGCATAAATTACTAATTCCTTTTACTGTTCATGAATGAATCTCTATTCTTTCTTTTCAGAACTTGCATCATATGTAGGGAGTTTTCTAGCGACTTTGTTGCTTGTATCATAGAATGCTTTTGGTTTTGACATCTTGACAACTTGTTTCCCACTATATTTTCTGCTCTGCACATTTTGAGAAGTGATTGTCTCTTTTATCTTTTATCCTTTGAATCACAGTTTTGATGTGGTTAACGGACCAAAAGCTGCCGAATTTATTAAGGTTTGTTATTTATCTTCTCCTGGATCTAGTATCTAGTTCTTGATTATGTGATGCTTTGCTAGAATGAACATATGTTGGTTGGATTGTGGAATGCTCTTGTACGTGAAACAAATACAGCAATGTAAAACAACCTTGTCTAGGAGAGAAGATTGCTCACTGTAAAGTGAGAACAGATACAATTACAGAGAATGTAAAGAACTTTTTAGGATTTTACACGCAGTGGAACCTATGCAATACATGATATGTTGGGATAAATAATGAATCACCATAAAGATTTTATAATATCCGTACAAGTATAACCAACTAGTGTCAATTAGAAATGCTATTTAACCAGTTACATGCTGTAAATAAAATCTATCCAAATCCCAAAATTTGCAGCATAATAATAACTAAATTACCTGATATTCATGCTACCAAGATTGTTTGATTCACTACGTTGTTTACATTGCGGAATGCCAATTTTGGCATCCTAAATTGCTAATGATCTATAATTTGGATGGTACGTCAAAATAAAAAATTGTTTTAGATGCAGCAATATAGCTAACACTGCAATGAATTGATGCTAATCCTTTCCAAAAGAGGCGAGCTGATATGATAATCTCAGGATCGTCTCCTGTGTGTGAGAAAGCTTCATGTTTATATAGTACCTTTTAGGTTATTCTGTTCTTTTTTTTTTTTTCTACTGATGTTTACACTTTTGCTTTCTTCACCACATGGCGATGGGCTTGTGTAAATCAGCCAAGGGAGATAACTTGCAGAATAGGGTTACTTTATAAAAAAAGAGTTATCACTATATGTGTTTTGCAATTCTTAATTTATCATTGTTTGCGGTTGTCTTTTCAGGATGCAGTGTCCAAGTGGCCTGCTCTACGACCATTATGTTTGATCTTGAAAGTGTTTTTACAACAGAGAGAACTTAATGAGGTATGAATTTGTGTAACCATATTATATTAAATTTAACATATTGAACTTATATTATTCTTTATTTCTGCTTGACTGATTCAAGAATCCTTCGAAGTATGTAGGTATACTCTGGGGGCATAGGTTCTTATGCCTTACTTACTATGCTCATGGCAGTGTTAAAGGTAATGAATATAATCTTCAACTTAAAATCTTCAATATAATTTCAGGTTTGTGCATACGTGCATATCACCAGGCTGGTTCTTCTCAACTCCTTTTACTTATGTTGTGACATGCATCATGCATCACCTGTATGCAAGCATCTGGGACTGGAACCTCCAAACAATTGCTACAAAGATCTAATATTAGAACGATAATGAATTTAATATAAAATTATTAACATGCATCAATTTATTCTTGTTCAATGCTTGATAAGTTTGTTTCACAATATATCTTCCTCTTGGGTTTTCTTGGTCATTCATTTACCTAAATTATACATATCCTGTTCAAGAGAAAGATTTGCTTTATGTGCACATCTCAAGATTTCCTTTAATATCCAGTTCAAGTTTGCTTAATATCCAGTTCAAGTTTGATATAATGGTAGAATAATATTGTTGGTATAAGCAATTTAGAGTATCTCAAAGAGTTTTTCGGTTGAGGATTTTTTTTTTTTTTTTAAATTTTTATTCTTTGGTGAGTGGAGAAATCTATCAGGATGATGTCCTATGAGCTAATTGATTCAATTTGAATATTTTCTCTAGTATCAACTTTCTCAATAGCTGCTGCCAATATTAATCTGAAGAAGCTCATTTCATTTGCCACTAGGGAATTATTGGATATAGTCAATCTCTAAACGAGATGCTATAACAAGTATTAGGATTTCTAAATAGAAAAGAAATCCCTACTGATCGAGAAAAGTTTCCTGTTGACCAAAATACACCATTCTTGTTGTGGGATTATTGTCTTTGTCCCTCAGTTTACAAAATGGATAGATTTTTCCTGCTATCCTGTAGATACATCATGAAATTGCTTTTGCCAACGCCATTGTATCATTTTGGTGGAACAATGAAATCAATGAAGAGTCAGGTTGGGAGAGGGATTCAAAGTATTCTATAAATGAAAATGAAATTGAAGTAGGCGTAAAGCAGGGGTGATTGATAAATATATGATACAAGAACATAAAACCTAAGTACCATGAGCTGGGTAGTTGCTGATATCATTAGTAATGTGGCTGATGCTCGGTTTTCTCTATGAGTAGGCTACTTCTGAATGATTTATCATCTAATGCATTTCCAAAGTAAAATTTGCTGGATACTTAACGCTGTACTTTAGATTAATATCCTAAATCTATCTAACAATTGAGACAGTTGATTCATATATCCTATGCCTTTTGAGATGATCCCGGTCCCCCATTTCTTAGTATTCACTATCTTATGGTATTTTCTCTGTAATGTGACGCAACAGAATCTCAGGGAATGTGAAGCTTCTTCAGAACATAATTTGGGAGTCCTTCTGGTATGTTTTCTCGAACAACAAAGTCTTGAATGATATCTTTTTAGTGTTGTGATGAACCAAAACTAGTAAGGATGCAAAGTAATAAAAGAATTAGAGTTTGCAGACAATGATGGTTTATTTAGTATTAGTTTCACCTACTTGAATTAATAGATTTAACCCTTTATTTCGGGACTTAATTAAACAAGCTCTATAGGCTTCTGTATTCTTACTGTGTTGTTTTTGGTGGCAGATACACTTTTTTGACTTTTATGGCCGTAAATTGAACACCACGGATGTTGGTGTGTCTTGCAATGGGACAGGCACCTTCTTTTCAAAGCGTAGGAAAGGGTAAAAAAACAACCTCAACAAGAAACAAAAACTTGAGATGCATCTCATTTTCTTAATTCTTTGACATATTGTTAGGTTATTCAGTTTGTTATGTCATTCCTTTTTACTCTGTTTTAGGTTTATTAACAAGGGACGGCCATTTCTAATTGCCATTGAGGACCCACAGGTCAGCTTGCTGATATGAAATTTTTCCATATCAATTGACTCCTCAGAAATAAAATAGTGGAACTGTGGCCATTAATCTATTTGATTTCTGAATCTCCTTTGCCTGGTTCTGATGGGCTCTGTAGCTAAGAAAGATTCCAAGGTGGGCCCAGGCGCTGGGTCCACCCTTTTCTTACTACTACAATTTACAACCCGCTAATAGGGCAAAAGATTTTATGATTGCTTGATTTGCTTTTACACTGATTATGTATCACTTGCTTTCCCTTTTCTGCTGATTATGGGGCTATTATTTCTGCATTTTGTTGAAGCAGTGTGTTATTGGAATGAGAATGAACTGGTTTATGCAAATGGATGTTGAGCTCTTGCACCTTGAATATGTCCTCATTTGGCTTTCTTTATTGTTGTCTAAAACTCACTCTCTTTTTTTTTTTGTTTTTTTCCTTCTGAATTAGGCTCCGGATAATGATATTGGCAAGAACTCGTTCAATTACTTTCAGGTTTGTCCAAAGTCTTTACTTTCTTTTTTGTTGCTTTTACTTTAATGCACTGGTAATTGAGAACTGTGTGCACGGATGCAAGGTCATTGGTCTATGAGCGGAGGACATGGTCATGTTAAGTTTGAGGTGAAAATTGGCTAGGTCTTTGACTTGCTTCATCTAGCATAACTGAGCTAGTTTTCTTATTTGTTCCATTTAGCATAGCTCAATTATCAATCACATCTCATGGAATATGAATCTGGGGATCCACTTAATCCTTATGTTCTCGAAATTGGATTCAGAGTTTGGATGAAAACCCTTTGTTCTTTGTTACGACAAATTTCATTAACTACTTTTCAAATCCCTGCTGCAGATTAGGTCAGCTTTTTCAATGGCCTATTCAATATTGACAAATCCCAAGACCATCTTAAGTTTAGGTCCAAACAGGAGCATTCTTGGTACCATAATTAGACCAGACCCAATTCTGATGGAGCGTAAAGGAGGACACAATGGGGAGATGACTTTCAATAGCCTACTGCCTGGAGCAGGGGAACCAATACAGTCACATTATGATCACCAACAGGAAATTCTAGGTAACTGGCAGGTAGGGGAAATAGAAGAAGACCTGCCACGGGGAGGTGGAATTGTTGGAGACAGCGGTGCACAGTCTTCTGGAAAGAAGAGGAAATCTTCTTCCAAAGACAAGTCTAGTAAGAAAAAGCAAAATGGAGTTGGTCATGAAGAAATTGGCTCAAGAAAAGAAAGGAAGAAACAACGCTGGAGACATAACCGAAATGTTGCCAATGGATTTAGTAATGATGTTCGTGGATCTCCATGGAGCCATTAGAAGCATTGCCTGCGTGAACTTTGGCATGACTCAGTCTCAGGTGATTATTCATTATCTCCTGTGTGGTTTTCTTATAACCACTAGAATCAGCGACAATTCGCAGATCAAGCTTGCTGTTAATGGTGCCAACACTAGAACTGTGGTAACAGATGTGAATTCCAACTGTCCTCGTGTAAATTTAATGGCAACTTTTTCACTGGCTTTAGAGGACAGCATAAATCTTCATCTTGCTGTTGGATCATCTATGCTTGGTGGATCCGACATTTCTCATTTCCTGATGACCACTTTGTAGTCAACAATTTAGTGGCATGGATTAACTTATTTTTTCTTTGAGTTTTGGAACGTTGAGCATACTACAACAAACAGTCGCGAGGACAAAAAAAAAAAAAAAAAAGGCATGGATTAACTTAATTTTTTCTTTGAGTTTTGGAAACGTTTGAGCATACTACAACAAACAGTCGCGAGGACAAAAAAAAAAAAAAAAAAAAAAAAAAAAAAAAAATGAAGAACCAAGGAAGAAGTAGGACAGTTTTGAATTGAGCAATTTTTTCTTGTATTATTGTCATTAAAGTTAGTGTTTGTAATCATTTGATTGATTTAATGATTAATGCTTCGTTTCAAGTTTGTATGTTTTTGTAATTTTGTGCTTTGTTTTTTTTTTTTCTTTTTTTTTTTAATAAAAAAAGCACATTCTTCTGGTCTTGGCTTTTCTCTTTCAACAATTTTTTGAAATATATTAATAAATCATTTTGTTATGAAAATTCAACTGTAATGCCAATCTGGCTCCTAGATTACTCAAGTGAAAATAAGATGTATTTTTATCGGTATTTATTCTGGGTCTTTTCCTTCCTCCTTAACTGAAACTTTAGTGGTTTTAATCCCTAAGAATTCTAATCCTATGAGTATGAAGGACTATAGCCCCTTTGTAATGTGCTTTATAAGATTGTTTCTAAGGTTTTGGCTAATACACTGACAAATATCTTGCCTAGGATGATTTCAAAAACTTTATCTGCCTTTGTTCTTGGTCGTCTTATTTCAGATAATATCATGGATGCTTTTGAGTCTATTCATGCCATGAGACGTATAACTAGGGGTCATGATAGAGTGGTTGCTTTGAAAATTGATATCAGTGGGTGAATCGGTCATTTTCAAAAAATATGTTGGTAGGTTTAGATTTTTTTGATAAATGGGTCCACTGGATGATGATGTATATTTCAGCTGTTTATTATTCTTTTTTGGTAAATTGTGAAGTAGTAGGTCTTGTTTATCCTGAACGTGAATTCGGCAAGGAGATCCTCTATCTTCATACCTGTATATTATTTCAGGATGCCGCTAGAAGAGGTCGTATTCATGGTTGTAGACCTAATACTAGGTGTCCTCGTGTGTCTCACTTACTTTTTGCTGATGATTCTCTTTTCTTTTTCAAAGCCAATGAGTCTGAATGTCTTAGGGTTAAAGATCTATTATTTCAATATGAAATAGCTTCCGGTCAATCTATAAATTTCCAAAAATCTAGTATAGGTTTTAGCCCTAATGTTTCTAACCATATTAAAAATAGAGTGCATTCTATTTTAAGGGTTCATCATGCTTTAGGAAGTGGTTCTTATTTGGGTCTACCTTCCTTAAGAGGCAGAAGTAAAATAATAGATTTTTGCATATTTGAAGGATAGACTTTAGAAACAGATAAGAGGATTGAAAAATAAATTGTTATCTCGTGCAGGTAGGGATATTCTTCGTAAGTCCATTAGTCAAGCTATTCCTACTTATGCTATGAGTGTTTTCTAATTACCTTTTACTCGTTGTGATGAATTGCAAAAAATAATGAATGCTTATTGGTGGGAAACAAAAAAGAATGAATCTAAGGGTATCCATTGGATGTCTTGGGATAATAAGTGCGATAGAGGTATGGGATTTAGGGATCTTATGTGTTTTAATTTATCCATGTTAGCTAAGCAGGGATGACGTCTTCTAACTACTCCTAATACTCTTCTTTTCAGGATTTACAAAGCTAAATATTATCATTTAGGAGATTTTTTATCGGCTAATTTGGGACAAAATCCAAGCTTTACTTGTAAGAGTGTTCTTAATTGAAGGAATATTTTAAAACAAGGTCTTAGGTGGAGTGTGGGGGATGGTGAGCATATTGTTGTGTGTAGGGACCCTTGATTACCTAAAGATGATACTTTTATGGTAGACAATTCTTTTGGCTTTATAGATCCTGATTTAAGGGTGTGTGACCTTATCATTCCTAATACTAGGATGTTGGATATTAATAAAATTATATAAACATTCTCTATTAGGGATTCTTAGACTATTCATTCAATTCCTTTTTAAGTTTCAGATTGAATCCAGATAAGCTCATATGGTGATCAATTCTTCAAAAGGGTATTTTTAGTGTGTGTTGGTTTAGAAGAGCAGAAAATTAATTGGTTTAAAAGAGCAGACAAATTAAGGAAGAGAAGGAAATTCGCAGAAAAAGAAAAAGCTGCAGATTTGTGAGTGTGAAGAAACAATTAATTTCTTATTAATTCCATTACAGCATAATGTAACATTATAGTAGAGCTAGTCTAAAGTTTGTTCACTAACCTTCCATAAGTCAAGGGAAGGTTGTTCACCAAAACCTACCTAAAAAGCAAGGTAGTTCACCTCACCTACCTCTTGATTTCAACAAAATACAACAAAATCTAAATGACTTTAACAAAATACCTTCAAAAATTGTCAACAACACTTGCATCAATAGCTGTAGCTGTAACTTTAACACTCCTCCTTGATACAAGAGTTGAGACAAACACCAAGTCTATTCCTAAGAAATTCAAATCTTGGTTTTTGCAATGCCTTGGTGAAAATATCCGCTGTTTGGTCTTCAGAATTGCAATGAATAATCTGAATTTCATTTTCCTTTTCAGCTTCACGAATTGCATGATACTTGATTTTGATATGCTTGGTTTTTTGGTTTTTTTCCCATGGAAGATTGATTTTTATACCAATAGCAACAGCTGATTTGTTTGTCAACACCACAAAGTATTTTAGTTGGATTTGTCTTGCTGAAAAATTCAGATCAACTAACACCCATTTCTCAAACCAATATCGCTTGGTTTAACAGCAGCAGATGCTTGCAACAATAGCTCTACTGTTTGCAGTTGATTGAGCAACTGAAACGCTTGCTTTCTTGTTCCCAGCGCAAATACAGCAGAACAGTGAAAACAAAAACCAGTAGTTGCTCCTTCATATCGTCCAAATGAACCAGGCCATCTGTCTGAGAACCAACAACTTCACACCTATTTAATCTTCTAAAACAAACAAATTCAAGCAGTTCTCGCACATATCTCAGAACTCGTTTGGGGCTGCTGTAAGATGGTTTCCAGTTGGGAGAATTCATGAATCTCGACTAGTACAGTAAATTTGTTGCAAACATGATATCTGGTCTTGTTACAGATAAATACAACAAAGAACCAACCATGCTCCTATAAGTTGAAGCATCTATAGAGTGAGAACCATCATCCTTTTGCAATTTTATTCCATGGGCTATAGGTGTACTCACTGGTTTGCATTTGCTAAGTTCAAACCTTTTAAGCAGCTCCCAAGCAAATTTCTTTTGTGAAATAAAAATCACTTGCTCATCTTGAGCAATTTCAATCCCAAGGAAATAGCACATTAAGCCAAGATCATTCATCTCAAAAACCTGCTGCATCTTCAATCTGAATTCTTGAATTAATTGTAAATTGTTACCTGTGACAAGTAGATCGTCAACATACACAGAAACGATAAGCACATCACCTTCCTTGTTGAGTTACGTATAAATGTTGCCTCATTCAAGCTTCGTTATAAACCCAAATTCAGCAAGTAAGATCAAATCTTGGCATACACCAAGGCCCTTGGGCCTGTTTTACAAACATAGGTGCTTTCTTCAACAAACACACTCTATTTGCTTCCATCTTTAAAACCTTCAGGCTGCTTCAATATACACTTCTTGCCTCAAAGAACCATTTAAGAGCCTGATTTCACAATTCCATTGAAAGACTTGCCAACTTCACTTGCTGCTAGTTGCCAAATCAATCTGACGAGTGTCAAATCTTGCAACGGTGCAGGTTTCCCTCTGGGGTAAAAATCAACCCCTTGCTGTTGAGCATAGCCTTTAACACAATCTTGCTTTGGCTATTGATGGAGCCACAGAATTTAATTTCAATTTGAATACCCCATTAGTTTCCAATCACATGCTTATATCAATGGTCCCCTAATGGAATAAAAGTCCATGTTTCGTCTTCAATCATCTTCAATTCCTCCCTCCCATGGCAGCTCCCTCCACTCTAGGCAATTTTAAGGTTTCATCCACCTGAGTTGGTTCAAGTGAGACAACATTACATCTGCTGTAACTTTCCTCTAGGGACTAGTTCCTCTAATTGCAATAATCATCTTCATTTGATTCTTCTCATTGTCACTGGGGAAGTTCTTGCCTTGCTGAAAATAAAGAATTAATTTAGAATTTCTGGTTCCATTTTCTCCAATCCATTCACCTTTCCTCATCGAATTTGACCACTCTCTGACATCACCTGTTAGTAACAGGATTCAGATTCTGTAGGCTTTGGATTCACTGCTGTAGTCCTACTAAAATTCCTTTTTCAGCTCGTTGATCCTAAATTTCCTCTTTTTGCATTTGGAAATAAATGAAATAACATATGCTTCCAAAGATTTTGGAGATGACAACCGATGGTGTAAACTCCAAACCAGCTTTCGAAAAGGAAGTTTTTCCATCAATAGCTTTTGGTTGGAAGCCGATTTTGAAGATATACAGCAGTGTTTACAGCTTCAGCCCAAAGAACTTTGGGTAGATTTTTTTCAAAACAAGAGACCATCTCGCCATATCATCACAGATCGATTTCTTTCTTTTTCACTTACAAACCCATTTGTTGTGTAAGCTACTGTTAATTGATGGTGAATGCCAGCTTCTTGCAAATATTGCTTGATTTGATTGGATGTAAATTCAGCCCCATTATCAGATCTTAAAATCTTGATTGGGGAGCCAACTTGATTCTCTACCATTGATTTAAACTTCAAGAACATTTTGAAAACTTCAGATTTGAATTGGAGGAAATATACCCAGCATAATCTGGTGTAGTCATCAATAAACAATAGAAAATACTTGCTGTCATTGTAAGATGAGACACTCATAGAGCCACACACATCAGTGTGTATTAATTCAAGTTTCATAGAAGCTCTCCATGCTTGATCAGATGGAAATGGTGTTTGGCTGAGTTTGCCTAACTGACATATACTGACAATATTTTCACATATACGCTGTCTTCTTCAACTATAGATGGCAAATCAGCAAACTAACTTCTTTCTTGGATTGTAAGCAATTAAATGAATGAGATTGGTGTGACCAAGTCTCTTATGCCACAAATCAGAATTCTTCTTTATGAACTTCAAGCAAGATGCTTCTTTGAAGTCTCTTAAATTTTAGAGGAAACTTCTCCTCCGTTTCATTTTGACGCAAATAACTTTTGAGCCAAAGGATCACTTATTTCACACAAGTTTTATCTTTTAAATAGCAAACTGTAATTCTTTAATCCAGCAATTGAAACCAACCGAAAACAAGCTTTGATTTAGTTCCGGTAAACGTAAAGAACATCGGAAACAAGCCTTTGTACCTGAAGGATTTGTACAATCACAGATCTCCTTTGCCTTTGGAACATCGAAAACAAGCCTACCATCCTCCAAGTCTGACTTTTGAAGAATAGTTTTTTTTCCAAGCTTATCCGATTCACCGAAGTTTGTGTCATGTGGTTAAGTGTGCAGCCCATATCACAAGCCATGCTCTTTAGCTTCATTGAGACACACATTTTTTCAATTTCATTTACTGCAAATAGTTGTTCTTCATACTTTCAGAATTTTGGTGACTTGTGCCATGATGATGGGCTTGTGTTTGTTTTGATTTCTGGTTTTGTAAGAAACAAAACTTTCTCGGTGTGAACCAAAATTGGCTTAACCATCTTAACATTGAGCTCCCAGGTCTGAACCAGGTAGCATATTCTCGTTGGTTTTGTTTTTTTGCAAATGTGGACAGCGTGGGGAATCTGTCCATTGCCTTCCAATTTTTTTCTGAAATTCTTCTTCATTTTGGTTTTCGTGTCAGTGTTGCTGGCCCCTCATTTGAACCTCCTCTTGCATTTTTTTTGTTTTATGAGTCACAACAAGAGCCTTCCTCTCCAATGGTTTCTTTCTTCTAAGGCTTTTCTTTGTTCCTACAGCTTGTAGAGCATTTGAAAGCACATTCAAGGATATTTGTGACCATGTCCCAAAGTTTCTTTCAGAAAGAAGAAATCTTGGCTTTCAAATTTTTCAGGGAGAGTCACCATAACTTTCTCGCACAATTCTCTTCTCTTCTAACTCCTTCCTCCCACAATCGAATTTGGTTTACATTTTCATACTCCTATCAACATAATTCTTTCACCTTTTCTTTTTTACTCCATTTTCTATAATCATTTCAATATTCTTTCTTTAAGAAGTTGAAGTCTCATGTGTGTTCTGTCTAAGTTTTTTTTAGATTCCAATGATACTCATTTTAACTTCTCCCAAGCTTTCCATGTGCTGTCTCACATGTCATAATCTTGTGAAGATAGATTCTGCAACCAGCTTGCATGAATATTAGGACAAAGCTTTTTGGAGCCACTTAAAAGCAACCTCCTTTTCCTTTTTGCCAAGGTTTTTTATGTCTAATCTGCTGAAGGTGGATTTGATTCAAGAGGTTGGAGTACTGTTCTGTTTTCCCTCCACAATGACTGCCCTATAATGCATATTCCCATTTGTAAATAAGCTCTTCATTCTTCATCAGCTCAAACTATTTGATAGTTTCCCCCCCCTCATTTAAATATGATGGTGTGGAAAGAGACATGCTACTCGGGGATACTCATTTGAGGAAAAGCCAAATAAACAGAAAAACTTCACAAATTCGGTTATTTGTGCTTTTCCTCTCTATGACTTTCACTCAAGACACACATGCAGCAACCCTTTTGAGATCTAAGTTGCTCTGATTAGCCTTTACTTGTTTGGTTTAGTAAGAGCAGAAAATTACAGGAAGAGAAGGATTCTGCAGAAAAAGAAAAAGCTCATAAAAGAAATTTTTGTGAGTGTGAAGAAACATTAAATTTCCTTATTAATTCCATTACAGCATAATGTAAACATTTATATGAGCTAGTCTAAGTTTTGTTCACCAACCCTTCCATAAGGTCAAAGCCCGAAGGTTGTTCACCGGTAACAAATCTACCTAAAAAGCAGGTAGTTCACCTTTGTTCACCAAATCTACCTAAAAGCAAGGTAGTTCACCTACCTCTTGATTTCAACAAAATACAACAAAATCTAAATGACTTTAACAAAATACCTCTAAAAATTGTCAACAACACTTGCATCAATAGCTGTAGCTGTAACTTTAACAGTGTGAAAACCTGTTATTATTTATGCCAAAACGTATTAGAAAGAGTAAGTGACAGTCGATTGAAGTTTTTGGCATAATTCATGGCATGTAAAGGTTTCACCAAAAGCTAAAGAGTTTATGTGGAGAGCTTTAAGAGAAATTTTACCTGCAAAAGCAAATTTATTCACAAAAAGGGTGAATGTGGACATGCTTTGTTGTTTTTGTCATGAGCTGGAAGTTGTTGATCATATTTTGTTGATATGTTTTAAAGCAAGAGACATATGGCATTTTTTTGTATTTCCAAACCCACATTATTCTTGTGCTTTTAAAGCATATTTTGTTAGAATTTTCCAATCTTCTGATCATGAAAGGGTTGCTGAATTTGTTTTCATCGCTTAGAAGCTTTGGTATTTTAGGAACCGATTTCTTTGGCATAATGTTCAGCTTACTACTGCTTAGATTTGCAGCAATATTCGTCTCTCTTTGCAGGATTGGAGGTTGTCTCTTTCTTTGCATACTTCTATACATGTTGCTGCCGTAATGCCTGGTTTGATTTTGCATAGAGATGTTTCTTTGAATAGTAACTCTCACTTTATCCATCAGGATCATATGTTTAATTTTGATTGGCTTGCTTTTGTAGATGGTGCTCTCTTTGCTACTCAGCGTATGTCGGGTTTTGGGGCAATCTTTGAAAGCCAAGAGGGTGTGTTTAAAGTACCTATCTCCAGCAGTTTCAGCATATATGGTGAGGCTATTTTGATAGCGGCTTCGGCCTTACGATCCACTCTTATTTGGGCTGTTGATAATATGCTTGGTTCATGATGTATTTACAGGAATTGTCAATCTTTAGTTCTTGCATTGTCCTCCACTATTTGTGATGTTTTTGATTTAGGTAAGGTTGTGGATGATTGTAAATTGTTTTTAAGACAATGTAATGATATTATAATTCATTGGATTTATAGACAAGCTAATACAGATACTCATAGTTTAGCTAGAGCATCCTATCAATATGTTAGTCTTGTTGTATGAAATAATGTTCCATCTTCTTTGTGTTCTCGTTATTACTGTTAATAAAATTTTTGTTTGGTTTAAAAAAAAAAAAAGATAAATTACCGTTTAATTAATTTTTTAAATAAAGGTAAAATTAGAGTAAGGTAACATTTTACTTTTGAAATATTATAATCCAGTTTTCTTTTAAGTCATTATAATCTAATTCATTACTATTTTTGTTTTGAATCATTAATGGTTTGAAAAATAAATAAACAATCAGTTTTGGTATGTCGGAAAAGAAAACTTTAAATTTGAAATTACTGTAATTATCTATATATCCTTTTAATTAATAACAACCACCGTATCTAATGCTGTTTTTGCTTTTCATTGTAAATGATGTTTAAGCTAAGCCAAATTAAATGTAAGGGTGTTGCTTCAAAAAATATTTTTCTTTTCCATTTAAGTCACACAAAAAATCCCTTTTGGAAAATATGATCAGGGAGGCAACAATTACAAATTCAAAAAGATTTTTTTTTTTTTTAAAAAAAGAAATGTCATGGATACGTGAGCAAAAGGCCAAGTGCCCCTTCTCAATCTTGAATTTTATTTTATTTTTTGGTTAGAAAATGTTGTCAATTTATCATATAGTTCCCTTCACTGTCCAAAATAACACATCAGCATTATACACACCAGCAAAATATATTAAGATTATTCATATTGTGTCATTGGGCTTTTAGTTCAATGCCCCTTTTCAAAAAAAAAAAAAAAAAAAAAACATTGGGCTTTTAGTTCAATCCCTTTTCAAAAAAAAAAAATTTTTAAAAAAAAAAAAAAAAAAAAAACTTGTCATCTAATGTTTGTGCAAGGGGTTTAATATTATTTTTGATTTTTTTTTATCATTCATAATAAAATTAAAAGAAGATACACGATAATCCAAACGGATAGGTCAGTAGCAAAGAGCACTTGTGGGGTTGATTCGTATGACTTAAGTGATAGGTTTAATCCTCCGCAATACAAACTTCTCGTAGCCGGCCCTTTTGCCTCCGGAGATTAGTCAGATTTAATTCATCATACTTAAACAATTGAATTTAAAACAGAAATTCAATCCTAATTCATTAAATTAATGTATCAATCAAAGTAACTCAATTGAGTTTGAAAAAGTAAACGAGGGTAAGAAATTATAAGAATTAATCCTCCCGCTATCACCATCTAATATATATGGATTGGTCAAGTGCTAAGAATTTGTAACTGTATTTATGGTTTTTAATGTTGTAGTTTCTGCTCTGAAATGAGTATATTATGTGTAATTTGAGTATCTTGCATAAATCTTGCAACCAAACAATAGAAAACAAATATCCCTTCTTACATATGTGAAAAGAAATGTTCAACTGTAACATGACAACATTAACACATTTTAAAGCGCAATTTTCCACAATTCACCAAGTCAATGACTAAGAATTTTCTCAAATCTGCTGTATGAATCCCCACTGAGATAATTTTTTAAGTAGAACTCCAAGATTTCAGCAACCATAAATACCACCCATTTAACAAAAAAACGGAATTCAGCAACACAATTTTCACAAGCCATGGAACTCCAAAATCCTATTCTGCCCTTTTTACTCATTTTCCTTGTCGCAAATATTTCAGCTATTTCCTGTTGCCATGACAATGAAAGATTATCTCTACTAAGTTTTAAATCCCATGTCACTGACCCATCAAATCGTTTATCTTCATGGCAGGGCCAAAACTGCTGCACTTGGCATGGAATTCGCTGCTCCACGGAACTCCACATAATCTCCGTTGACCTCAGGAATCCAAATCCACCGACACTTAAAATTAATATGAACTCAGAACTTGTTTCCATGTCCAATTCGACATTTTCTGCTCTCACAGGAACCATCTCCTCTTCTCTTTTTGCTCTTTCTCATATCCGATATCTTGATCTTAGCTTCAACAACTTCAAGTTTTCAAGAATACCTCCTGGAATTGAAAATCTGACTCAGCTTACCTACCTAAACCTGTCAAATGCTATGTTTAGTGATTCCATTACAACACAAATTTCCAACCTTACTTCGCTAGAATGGTTAGACCTTTCATGTTCTTTAGGGGTTACCGATTTCTCATCCATTTCTTATAACTTATCTTCTCAACTAAATGTCCAAGCTGGTGCTGAGTATACTTATATCAATAATGGTTGTTATCTTTCTTCATGGAGTTTGGATTGGTTGCGGGGTCTGCATAAGCTTAAAGGACTGTTTTTGACAGGCTTTGATCTGTCAGAGGCTGCTAAGACTACTCAATGGGCTAATCCTTTATCGGGTCTTCTTAATCTCAGATTCCTTGTGTTGTCCAATTGCAAAATTACAGGGAAAATTCCAATATTTCAGTTTCTCAATCTCACTCAGCTATCTTTTCTGGTAATGGATTTCAATTCTTTGACTTCGGAAATTCCTGTTCAGTTAACTAATTTGACTTCTCTTTTAGCTCTTGATCTTACTAGCTCAAACCTGCAAGGTCCAATTCCTTATCTTCCACAACTTGTAGGACTTCATTTAGGTAAGACTAATCTGACAGTTGATTTAAAATCAATGTTTTCAGTGCCTTGGCCTAAGTTAGAAATTTTAGACATTAGGTCTACACAAGTTATTGGTTCTATTCCACCTTCAATTGGTAATACAACTTCATTAGTCAGTTTCGTAGCCTATAATTGTTTTATAGGGGGCAAAATACCTTCTTCCATGACTAATCTTTCACACATAGAAAGATTGCTGCTTGACTTCAATAGGCTCGTTGGTGAACTTCCACCTTCAATTTCCAACTTGAAAAGCCTTAAAGTACTCTCTTTGATGCAAAATTCTTTACAGGGAAACATTCCGGACTCGATATGTAACATTCCCTCTCTCCAGTATCTTGCTTTGGCAAGTAACAATCTTTCTGGATCTTTACCCGACTGCATTACCCATTTTCCCAATCTTCAAGTCTTGTTTCTTAGTCTAAACTCGTTTACCGGCAATAGGCTCGTTGGTGAACTTCCACCTTCAATTTCCAACTTGAAAAGCCTTAAAGTACTCTCTTTGATGCAAAATTCTTTACAGGGAAACATTCCGGACTCGATATGTAACATTCCCTCTCTCCAGTATCTTGCTTTGGCAAGTAACAATCTTTCTGGATCTTTACCCGACTGCATTACCCATTTTCCCAATCTTCAAGTCTTGTTTCTTAGTCTAAACTCGTTTACCGGAACAATTCAGTCAATGAATTTCTCTAAGACCTCTAATCCATATATTGTAGGTCTAGGTTTTAACAAGCTAACTGTTAAACTAGACCAGCTGCTTTTTCCACCTAACTTCCAGCCTCAAATGTTGGACTTGAGTTCTTGTAACATTTCAGGCGGAATCCCAGATTTCTTTTCTAATTGGGCTAAACTTTCGTTCTTATCTTTGGCATATAACAACTTTTCGGGATTAATTCCTTCTTGGCTGTTCAATCTTCCAAAGCTCAGCTATTTAGATCTTTCTTTTAATAGACTAAAAGGATTTCTACCACCAAAAATTCTGATGAACTCATTTTTTGGTCCAACAACTTTGAACTTAGCAGGAAATTTTCTTGAAGGGCAAATCCCTTCCTTTCTTGAGAATATAGATACCATCGACTTGTCTGGTAACAATTTCACAGGCTACGTTCCACCGCAATTAGGTCTTGGCAATGCAGTATATATATCATTATCTGATAATGAACTTTCTGGTCAAATACCACTTTCATTCTGTCAAGAAAATAATGTATTGATGTTTCTTGATTTATCCAGCAACAACCTGTCCGGTTCTATCCCTAATAGTTTAGGAAATTGTAAATTTCTCACTTTTCTAAATATTGCACAGAATAACTTCAGTAACTCAGTTCCTACAACACTAGCAAATGTGGAAAATCTCAGCTACTTGGACCTCACTGGCAATCGTTTTGAAGGGCTCTTTCCAAGTTTTGAAAAGCTTCAAAATTTGGAAGTACTGAAAATGGGATACAATAAATTTGCTGGCAAGATCCCCCAATTCATTGGAGAACTCAAGAAGCTTCGAATTCTAGTACTCAAATCGAACTCCTTCAATGAATCAATCCCTCAAGAGATAAACAAGCTAGACAGGCTTCAAATTATGGACTTGTCGAACAACAAACTCTCTGGTTTCATTCCTGAGAAACTAAATGGTTTGAGGACATTAGTAAGTCGACCGACAGATGGAAACCTTCTTGGTTATGTTATTTCAGGCGAGTATGCTGGTGTAGAACTGAACATGGCATACAAAGGATTGGTATATCAATTCGATGTGGTTCGAACATACCTTAGTGGAATAGATCTTTCCCTTAATTCTCTGACAGGAAATATTCCTCAAGAAATGACCCTTTTGAAGGGACTTGCAATGCTTAACCTCTCACATAATGCTTTATCTGGAGAGATACCAAGAGGCATTGGAGACATGATTGGGTTGCAATCTTTGGATCTTAGTTTCAATAACTTGAATGGATTTAGTTTCTATAAATCTTTTGGATTCTCTTGGTATTATGAATTTGTCATATAACAATTTGAGAGGGAATATTCCACCAGGGACAAGGTTTGATACGTTGTATGATGATGGTTGGACATACAAAGGGAACAAGTACTTATGTGGTGCTCCTGATGCAATTGCAAATTGCAAGAACCATGTGGACAGCTCTCTTCAAGAAATTGCAAGTGAAGAGAATGGTAAGCAAACGGTGTTGTTTATTGGAACTGTGATTCTTGGCTATATTGTTGGGTTTTGGGGATACTTTGGGGTTTTGAATTTGAAGAAGCAATGGAGGGAGAGGTATTGGATGACAATTGATAAAATTGTATCAAGAATAATTGAATTAGTGTAGAAATGTTCAAACTTTATACTGTTGTGTTTATAGATTTTGTGAAATAGAAGAATATTCATATCTTGTCTTAACAAGTTCAGTATCTACTTAATTAAGCATTAGAGAGGAAGTTCGAATCTGAATTTATTGACAAGCTATAGCTCTGTGTATCATTATTACCTACTTAACTACTTGGTCTTGAGTGACAATGTCAATCTGTAAAAATTAGATTTTTATAAAAAAAAAGTAATTTTAAATCATATAATACTAACACTTATCAATATTATGACAGTTATTAGTTTTCTATAATAGTTTCTTAGAATTCTACTTTCCTTAAAAAGTAATTTTCAAAAAAAAAAAAAAAGAATTCCAGTAATCAGACGCCACCTTAATATTATTTCTAATTTGATACGACAAGTCATGTTTAATTTTAATTTCAATTTTATTATGTTTAAGATTTTTCAGCCAAAATTTACTGGAATAATGAGAAAGAAACAAAAAAATTATTTGTATATTTGATACAATAAAAAAAATCAAATTAAAAATAATAAATTCAAATTTAAATATTTTTCTTTTAATAAAAAATTATAAATAATAAATATTATTTTTTTTTTTTTTTATTCAAATTTAATATATTTTTTCTTTAATAAAAAATTATAAAATAATAAATAATTTATTTTATTATTTTTTTTTTTTTTTGAAAGAGATAAATATTATTATTTTAATTGAATCCATTGGATTGGATGATAAAAAAAGATTGGGAAACTAATTATTCGAGGTACTAAAAATTATTTAAATAGTCTCTCTGTTTTGAACAAATATCCAGGGCGTCACTCACATTTACATCCGTCTCTAAATAGTTCCTGGGAGGCTTTTTTTTCCCGTTAAATGACGAAAATACCCATGGGCAATATGAAAATCATTGACCATTCTCCCCTCTCCGCCACCTTCGCCGGCACCGCCTCCTTTGCCGTCAACATCCCCAACCCTGCCATCTTCACCACCTAAAAAGTCCCCAGAATCAGTAACTCCTCCCACATTATCACCACCACCGCCTCCATCTCTACCTACACCTACACCTACGTCCGTACCTTCACCATCATCGTCTTCATCGTTGTTTGATGTTACTCTGTGTATGGCTGGCTACCTCTGATGCAAATGTATAGATCGGTATTTCTTCACTTCTTCTTTGATGTGTTAAAAGCTTCGAAATTATCTTCATCCCGTTTCTATTTTTCTCTTTCCTTCACCGGCTCATCATCGTCAATTTTTTGTGCCCGATACCAATCATGAAGACCCATCGTCTTCATAGGTCTCTTTCTTCTTGCAAGAAGCTGTATTGAAATGGGTCTCTTGAGCAACCAATAGTCTTGGATATAAAAATTGATATTACCAAATAAATCAATTAGTTGGGGTAAGTTGTAGAAACTGTATTGAAATGGGTCTCTTTGTTCTTGCAAAAAAAAAAAAAAAAGTAACCAGAATAAATCAATTAGTTGGGGGGTAAGTTTTGTAAGGAAACTGGTATTGAAATGGGTCCTCCTTTGGTTCTTGCAAAAGAAAAAAAAAAAAATAGTGAAATGGGGTCCCTTTCAGTTCTTGATTTTTGCAAGTGGAGAACTAATGGAAGTAGTGATCTGAGATTGATATGGTTTTTGTTTATTATTTTTTTTTTTTTACATTTGAAATTTCTTTTGGGTTCATTAATTCTTTGTTGCTAGGGGCTTTCAATCTTTGGTTTGAAACAAGTTTTTGGTTTGTATTACAGATAGCATTTTATTCTTTTCGTTTAAAATTTTTTTTTTTTTTTATTGAAATTCTTTGTTCATATTCTTTGGTGGCTAGGGGCTTCATCTTTGGTTGACAAGTTTTTGTTTGTATTACAGATAGCATTTTATTCTTTTCGTTAGAATATATATGATTTAATCTTTATAATGGAAAATTGTTAAGAGTAAAAGGGAGCCTTCAGTTTACAGAGTCTCATCAAATGCAGAATCAGATTTGCATCCTTTTTTTTTAATTTTTATGTTTCAATTCTTGTTTTATCTTGAGAAATGGGTTTCACTTATGACTGTTTTTCAATCAAAAACATAGAAAGCTAAAAGGATAACTATAAATTTATCATAACCATCCTTTGCTTATCTCTCAAAGCCTTGTGTGAATTATTGGTATTTGTGATTGGGTTGCTAACTGGCTTATTTTCAATTGTTTTGATCTGGATGTTTTTATGTAGAAAGGAGGGCAATAAAAAGCTTGAGGGTAATTCCTGTCATTGTAGAAGATTTCTCTCTCATCTCTTTTGCTTTTTCTTGTATTGTAACGGAAAAACGTAGCTAAAAATGGACGGAGGGCTGTATAGTCTAACGGAGTCAAACTCCAGATATTACTTAAATAATTTTGCTAAACTCCACATATTTTCTGATAGAGACAGAAATTTCTTACTTCTGCTACAGTTTTAATGTTGATTTAACCGTTTTCCGTAATTAAGTACTCAATTTGTTGAACAAAATCTCTAGACGGATTGAAACATAGCCAATGTCAACGTGCTTTTCTTCTTCTTCTTCTTCTTCTTCTTCTTCTTCTGCAAAATCATGGATTGTGCACGGAATTGTGGCTGGAGCTGCAATTGCTGCGGCTATCGGTGCTCATGCTTATCTGGCTAGATCGAGAAATTTTCGAAGTCGGGTTGTCGGTATCATACCCGCCCGTTTCGCTTCTTCTCGATTCCAAGGAAAGCCACTAGTCCAAATTCTTGGGAAACCCATGATTCAGGTACTGATTTGTTTTACTTTCTTTTTCAGTTTTATATTTTACAAGATTGTCAAATTATAATTTCCTCTGCTTTATATGGGAAAAAAATTTAGCCTTAAATTGCTTTCAAGTTTAATGGATTAGAGGCTTCGAACAAGGGAGTTATTACTAGTATCTGTACTGTAAAGGAATGGCTTTTTCAAAGAATTCAGGGATTAATTTAGTTTTCAACTTTTCTCATTTTGTACTGAAGTCCTTTTTCAAATCTGTATTGCGCCAATCTTGTTCATATCAGATATTTGAACCTACATATAGATCTTTGAACCGAACCATGTATTCATCTTATATACAAAATTGATATTATGCGGTTCTTCTAGATTATTTGTTGATAAATGAAATGAATAGGGAAGAAAAATATCTAATCTTTTCCTAGATTAGAAAAGGAAAAAAAAAAAATCGAATATTAGAATCACTTTCTGGACATGCTTAGATAACATAACCAATGGATTTTGTTATGTGTTTTCTGATGCATTTTGTTGATCATTTACAGAGAACTTGGGAAAGGGCCAAATTGGCAACTACATTGGATCACATAGGTAAATTTACTTCCTTGAGATTCATTTATTTATTTGCGCAATGATGCTGAGATTTCTGCTTAATTTTTGAACAATATCTCAACGAATGCATTTCTGAACTGCATAACTGCTAAGGTTCATTATGTTAAGTTAGATCACAATGCTGGACTTGATTAAGGAACCCGGCCAAGAATTTAACCATCTTTCATTGTTGTACTTGTTCATCCTTCTTGTTTAGCATTAAAAGTTTTTTCATTTCTCCATTCCCTGGAAAAGAGAAATATGTATTAAGATGGAAAAGAAAAGAGAAAGAAAAAAAAAGCTTCTGGTGTCAAAACTTCTTGTGTAACTGATTGAATGAGGGATTTGAAGCAAAGAAAGCATAAAGTCTATGAGCTGAATGGTTTCCACTACGTTTTGAGTGTGCTGTGTGTGCTTATACTTCAACATTGGAGTTTTTGCTCAAGTTGATCTCTTGACTTTGGATGACTTCTTCCTTTTGTAACTTTTTTAATCATTTTTTTTAGATTTTTTTTTTTTTTTTTTTTTTTTTTGTTTCCAAACTACGTTTTGTGTGGCTGTGTGTGACTGTATACTTCAACATTTGGGAGTTTGTTGCTCACGATTTGATCTCTTGACTTTGGAATGACTTTCTTCCTTTTTCGTAACTTTTTAATCAATTTTTTTTTAATAGATTTTGTTTTTTTTTTTTTTTTTTTTGAGGGTTGTTAACGCTGGGAGGGGCTTCTGAGTTGAGGGCAGTATGTGGATTTTCGCCATAATTTTTTTTTTTTTTTTTTTTTTTTTTGAGGTTGTTACGTGGGAGGGGGCTTTGGAGTTGAGGGCAGTTGGATTTTCAATTAACCATTAAAAATGCTGAAGGCATCATCCATATGGCTGCAATGTTGTAGTTGACCATGTCTTTGACATGATAAATGTTAATCTAGCATTGTAATTACTCTTTATGGATCTCGGGTTTTGTGTTTGTGCATGTGTGTTAGTATCTTTGGGTTTGTGATTTCTCATTCATAGTTTGTTGCTGATGCAGTGGTCGCAACAGATGATGAAAAGATTGCAGAATGTTGTCGTGGATTTGGAGCAGACGTGATTATGACTTCTGAATCTTGTCGAAATGGTAGGTCATGTGATCATTGCAGGTGTAAATTTTAATTTGATATTGAATTTGCTGATGGCTACAATTTGTATTAGAATACAGGTACAGAAAGATGCAATGAAGCGCTTGGAAAGCTAGAAAAGAAATATGATGTTGTTGTCAATATTCAAGGGGATGAGCCTCTCATTGAACCTGAGATAATAGATGGCATTGTTAAAGCGCTGCAGGTGAATTTCTTTATCCCCACACATATACCTTAAATCCTTGTGAAACGTGACTGACAATTATTTAAACAAATTCATGCTAATTTTTTTCAATCATTTAACATTTGAAAACCAAAGGCTTTTTGGCATATTTTAATCCTGAAGAAAGGAAATAGGGAATGTGTTGTATATCTTATAAAATCTGGTTGAAAATTATTGACATTATCTCATTTATGAAGCTTTTCATTTAAAACATTTGAATGCTTGTTAAAATTTATATGTTGGTGCAGGCAGCCCCAGATGCGGTGTTTAGCACTGCTGTAACATCTTTAAAACCTGAGGATGCATTTGATCCGAATAGAGTGAAATGTGTGGTGGATAATCGAGGTTATGCTATCTATTTTTCAAGGGGGCTCATTCCTTATAACAAGTGAGTTTATGTTACATTTTTATACCAAATATTTTGCTGTCTGTCTTTATTTCCTTGTTCTTTCTTTACTCATTTATTGGGCTTGTTGATTGATACGTTCACCTACTCGATACAGATCAGGAAAAGTCAATCAGCAATTTCCTTATTTGCTTCATCTTGGAATTCAGGTATAAAGATGGCATATTTTCCTCGTTATTTTGTGCCTACATTTTGCGGTCACAAGATTGTTTTGTTTTCATTGTTTGTTAGCTTTTGTTGTTTGGTTATTTTCTGAGCCACTGAGACTGTGACCTTGTGTCTCTAATCAGAGCTATGATGCAAAGTTTCTAAAGATTTATCCAGAACTTGAACCTACTCCTTTGCAATTGGAGGAGGATTTGGAACAGCTTAAAGTCCTTGAGAATGGTTATAAAATGAAGGTATGGTTAATTTCACTTGCCACCCTTCTTTCCTTTGACTGGGTCTTGCTGGTTTTATTTCATATAAAACTATTTCTATAAGTTAAAAATATAACTTTTTGGCCAAAACTTGGGGTCAAATTGATCCAAGGCCCAAATTTTTTATCCTAAAGTTACAAAAATTTTGGGTCTGATTATAAAATGTTTTGGACCTAAATTGAGCATTTATCCCTTTTTTTTTTTTTAATAACTTGAAAAATTACTCCCCCCTCCTCCAGTCCTCCCCCTCCTTCTCCAACAAATAAAAATAAAAACCCAAAACACACATATCCATAGAAAAAAAAAGATGATAACTAAGATTAATGGTGTTTGCTTATAGAAGTGTATTCAAATGCTTGTGCAGGTGATGAAGGTTGATCATGAGGCACATGGTGTTGACACTCCAGATGATGTTGAAAAGATTGAAACTTTGATGCGTGAACGGAATTTGTCTTAGTTCAATTCATTCAATTCTAGTCAGACCATTGATTTTGAGATGGATTATACGAATACTGCTTCCTATACAAGTCTAGGAGAGTGCAAATAGCTGGTATTGATTGCTTGAACCTCCTCATTTATCCCCTTCATCTTTTCTTTGTTTTGGTATCACAAGTGTAATAGCATTAGCACAGTTGAGCTTTGTGAGCTAGGGTGCAATATTCAGCAGTTTGTGATCTTGTGGTGGTCTGTTTAATATCTATGGCCATGCTTATAATTAATAATTTATATATTGTTAGAGCTGTTATGGTTAATGTTGAGAGTAAAAATTGTCATTTAGACAAACTATTATTTGAATTCTCAATGATTGTGTGATAATAGGTGACTTCATTATATATGTTTATTTAGCCTGCTATTGGTCCAACTGCAAATTCAAATTCAAGTCTATCAGTTAATCTTGTCCATTTTTCTATTTTAATAGTTCAATTAACCAAAATTAATTTTCTAAATTAATAGTTTTATATTATTAAATGCACTTGACCAAAATTTCTCGTTGAAAAATCAAAATGGAATTTTACCCGATTCCTTTATTTGTCTTTTAGATTTTTTTTTTTTTTTTTTATCATTCTTTCTAATATTTTATATTTTGTTTTCAAAATTAGAAATTTAAAAAAAAAAAAATACAGACAATTGAAAAAAACAAATGGATGTTTGTGTCCCAATTATCATTATTTATTATTGGTAAAATGTTTCATTTTAATTGTTTAATTAAAAATATTCAATTAAATAGGCTGTATTTTTTTTTTTTTTTTTTTATCATTCTATATTTTTATATTTTGTTTTCAATTAGAAATTTAAAAAAAAAAAAATACAAGACAATTGAAAAAACAAATGGATGTTTGTGTCCAATATCATTATTATTATTGAGTAAAATGTTTCATTTTAATTGTTTAATTAAAATATTCAATTAAATAGGCTTAATTGAGAAAATTTTATCCGTTCAAGGCCATGTTTTGCAAACTTAGCTATTTATTAGAATTTCATCGAATATTAAAAAGAGTAATGTTTTGTTGGAAGGAGTAATATTAAAAAAAAAATTACAATTTGCGCTCTCAAATACCATAAATAATAGAGATAAAGTATACTAAGTTAAAAAGTCGTTACGAATCATGGTCTAAATGCTTATCACTAAAAAATAAAATACAGATATTAATATAATAAAAACTTGCGATTATATAATTATACCTTATTACCTATTCTATCCAATTAACTACATATTTCTTGCTACTGGTCCAAAGTCTAACTAATAAAAACTATAATGCATTAATTATTTTTTAAAGAAATAAAAAGCGATCAAAGGGGCATATAATATAATCTAATATAATATAATCAAAAATATTTTAGTATAAATTAATTAGTAAATAGTCTCATATATTTATGAGGTGGGATTTATTAAGATGATATGAATTGGTCAATTACTATTTTCCTAGATTAACAAGCCTGCGAGTTTAATGATTATGTTAATTGTTTAACTTCGGAGAGCATATGTTATTTAGACACAGCAAATCATGTGGTGGTATGGTTGGTGAGTCAAGGGACGAATTATTCCTGTTATGTACCCTATAGTGTTATTTCAGCCCATAAAAACTTCCAATGAATTAAAAAAATATTAGTTTTACATAAATTTTTTTATTTTTTTAGGGTAGTTAGGCGCAAATTAGAACAAACAAAGAAACGAACCTCCACACTTTTTTCATTGAATATTCTCAATTCAACACCTAATCAAAATATATCTGCTCATATGATCAAGAATGATGAAATGAGCAAAAACTGGATCACTTCAACACATGGGAAGGTCTGAGGGTGGAGGAAGCAGCTTTTGATTGGGAAGCTTTCCATCTAACACAACCCAACCCATCTTCATACCCCAGCTTGTGTGAACTTCCATATGGCAATGCATGAACCATATACCTGTTGGATAAATTCCAGATTAAATTTAACTCAGCAGAATATATAATATAGTGCATGTTAAATTAGTTTAGATTGTAATGAAGCCCAAAAAGAGAGAGCAAAGACAATGTATTACAACTACCAACCTGGATTATCTGCAAGGAATCTTATAGCAACCCAACCTCCAGAAGGTACACCAACGGTGTTCCTTTCAACAGGATCAACAAGATTGAAATTTGCAGGATTTATTTGGATTAAAGTTTCCAAAACCTTGGCCAACAACGAAGAAATTGAAGCCACGCAAATGAAGAGGGTGGCTCTCAGCACCAAGAATACTAGTATCCTGCATAATAAGCTCTACACTTGTATTGAAAGGAAGCACTACAAGCTTTGTTCCTTTGTTAACCATAGTATTATTTGGTGGGTTACCGGTATAATTAAAAGAAAATAATGGAGAGATGGGAAAATCAGAAGTGTAAACACCATTTGATTGACCAAAAAAATGGGATTGGAGGAGAGCTTCAGTTGACATTATAAATTACATATTATTTACTGAAGCTGCGAACATTGTCCCATATGGTCCCTGAAAGGTTTGATTCTGGGGACATGGGTTTGTTCCAAACCCTACTGTAAAGAAAAATTGCCTGTCAATTTTCTGAGGCACATTTGCTGGGTATTGTGCAGTAGCCAAACTACGAAGTTTACTCGTAAATTTTGTCACAAATGAAGTGTCATTAAAGAAGGTAAATTTGGTTTAAAGAGAGGAAGTTTGTTGGTTGATAAGGTAGATTTTGGGGAAGAAGATTCGTATTCTAAAATGGCGGCCACAGTTGAATTATCGAAAGTGCCTAAGCCAGTTACATAAGGTCTAGCAGCCATGAGAAATGTAGCGTTTGGAGATTGGGACTTGGTTTGGAGAAGCACGTTTGTGGTTTGTCCAGGAGATATGATAATGGTTTCAGTATTAAAAGGCTTTACATAAACTGCATCAACTTCAACTACTGTTAGTGTGTGGTTTGCTATACTAAAGAAGAGCTCATCGTTGAGGTCTGCATTGATTATCCGTAGAAGATAGGTCTTGCCAGGATTTACCTTCAACATGAAAGTATCTGCCAACGATGAGGGAGAAATGGTTAATGACAGTTCAATCAGGTATAGATAGACAGGACTTCTAGTTAAGATTGTGGAAAATAAGAGGACTCGGTTCGAGTCCCCTTCTCCAGTGGAATTTTAATTAATTTAAGAAATTATTTACTTACATTTGGGCAGAGTCTGTCTATACACCAAACTAATTAAAAATAATTTTTAAATTGAAAGGAGGGGATTTTTGCCTATTTAGTGGGAAAAAATATAACAATAATAATTTTTTAAAAAACCTCTTTTTGATGTTTGGTATCTGGCTGGTCTCATACATCAGAGATATATATATAAGTATTATATCCAGTGTATTCATAATTCGTTTAACCAAACAAAATTAGGTCAATTTTTTATGTATCCAAATATAAATTTATGGCATTCAAATAATAATCAATTCAAACCAAATTAAATTGATTTGGTTCAATTTGAATTCAGCTATTTCAAACTAAATTAGTCAATTTAGACTTAAAATAAATTCGGTTAGTCATATATTCAAACCGACTGAACGGTAATTTTTCTACAATAATTATCCAAATCAGACCAGATTAAGTCGGTTTAATTCAGTTCTCGATTAGAAACTGAGAATAGGTTAACCCTAGTCTTATCCACAAGAAAGTAACATTTCATACCTTCAGGAGAGCAATTGTATAAAGGCCCTGGAAGCCCATTAATAGTATAGGCATCAGACACATTTGGGCCTCCCCCGGTTTGAAGTGCCTGGTTGATCACTGCTTCTGTGTCTACATTGAACCATTCTCCTGCAATTTTTAAAATAATTGATGTTTCCATGTCAGCAAATTACCTAGTTAGCCATAATAAATGAAAAATAATTACAATAATTGATAATTACCAAAAAGGATAGGCACTTCCTTGTAAGGTTTGACAAATGGGTAAGGAACTCCTAGCTTGGGTAAAATAATTATAGGACCATACACAGTTGATCTAAGCCATGAAATATGAGCATGCCACCAAAGAGTTCCTCTTTGTCCCACAATTGTGTAATTATACACATAACTTTGTCCATTTTGTATTGGGCACTGAGTTATATATGCAGTCCCATCAGCCCACCCAGTTTGGAGTTGTCTAATTCCATGCCTGTCTCAATATTAATTATTGAAATTAATTATAAGCTTAATCAATTAATCCTCAAAAGTCATTTTTTAGTAAAATTTTGAGTTAATTGTATTGGAAGGATTTGAACTACATGGGTAATTACTTATACGGCTAATTACTTAATGATTATCACTTCAATTTATAATTTAAAAATATTTAAATAATCTCTCATAATCTAGGTATTTCGACTGACAAAAAAGCTAGGTATTCCGACTGATAAAAAATTTTAATTGCGTCAAAAGACATTTTAGTATTATAAAAATATAAAATTAAATACTTTTATATAATAAATTAAAATTGATATCTCATTAATTGAGTCATTCCAGTAAAATAAAATTTTTAAAGTTCAATTTGTAAAAGAATTCAATTTTGAATATCACGAGAAATATTATAAATAGGATATACTAATCTCTCATAATCTCATCCTATTCAGAATTTAAATTTTGAGACCTCTCGACGAAGAATCTCAAATTTTAACAATCAAAATGTTCTCTGAACGGTATAATTGTAAGTTAATTAATTAGCTATAAATTAATTAATTGGAGAAATGCAAATACCAATGAATGGAGATATTGTTTTGGACATTGTTAACCACTTTAACGAGAAGATTGTCACCCTCCCTCGCTATAATGCGAGGCCCTGGAAATTGGCCATTTACTGTTACCATGCTCTTGGTGTGGCAAAGGCGTGTCACGTTTTGTAACACAATCTGCAAATACAATAAAATTGAAATAAATTAATAAATGAAAAGGAAAATTTTCCAAGTAATATTAAAAAATTTAATTTTATATATATATATAAAATACATACATCAAACTTGTAGTGCTTTTGTGACGGCGAGTGCAGGTTCAAGATGAAGACATAAGATGATAAATGAAAAAACAAAAATTCTCGAAAATGAAGCTATATATTCTCGAAAGCTATATATATATTTCTTGTTGCCAAACAAGAAACTTAAAATAAAAATTTTTTTTTCTTTCTTTCTTTCTGCAACTCAAGCACCTCTTATATAGTGTGTGTATATATATATATATATTTTACATATAGTGATGGAAGGAGTATATGCATAGTTTAGGTAGCTTGATTAGTTGATTAGGTAACAGAGTCGTATAGTTTAAAAACTGAATATAATACTTAAACAACCTTCCATGTCAATATATTTTTCAGTTTATAACAACTAGAAGTAGAGTGGATTCAAAGACAATTTTATAATTTGGCATCCTTTATTTTCAAAACACCTTCCTTCTCAAAAATAATAATAAGATTAAATATGGCAAGTTATTTCAAAATGTGTTCATAATTGGAAAAAAAATAATTAAGCACATTAAAAAATTGCAAATGTGTGAAAGTTATTTATTAATTCAAATTACAAAATGTGAAAATAGCATCCTAAGACTAACTTTCAAATTCTTAAGCTATATTATTAGATATTGTATAAATTAATAGAATAATTTAATTGATACATATGTCTATAAAGAGTGACTCAAGTGATGAGACATGTTAAGTTGAACAAACAATTTGTGAGGTCAAAAGTTCGACCAATGTTTAGTTTAATTTTTAATATTTAAATGGTGGTTCAGTTTTCATAAATCAAAATCAAAATTTTCTTCGGTTTGATTCGATTTTCATGAAGCTCAAAAATAAATTTTGATAGAAGTAGACTTTGAATATTCAAAAATTTCTATTAGATGATCTTCTGAGATGTGATTCTAACTGAAGAAGTAAATATCGAGCAAGGTTCTCGGTCACAAATGCTGAACAATAATCTTAGACATTAATTACGTGATTGAAAGAATATTTGACTGAGTATTGCTCTATGTTAATCCAAGTAACACTTGACCGATTCTTAATGATTATTCCTATCAAGTCTAATTTTTTTTTCAATTTGGTTTAATTTAGTTTTATATACTATCTAATTCAATCATCATTTAAGACATTTTAGTTTGTTTCATTCCGATTTGGTTTTAAACCAAACTAAACAGTTGCACACCGCTGCAATGATGGGGAGATCAGTCACGAGCAGGGGGCGGAACCAACCCAAAGAGTTAGGTGCCAAAACATAATTTTGCGTAATAGCGGACCGGACTAAAATAATTTTCTTTCAATATTTTTTACACTAAAAATTTATTTTTTTAATAATTGGAGGCTCAGAGCCCCTTTTCTTTCCACATGTGTCCTCGGAATCTCAAGATGAAATTAATTTTATACTCAAAAGTATGGAGATAATCATAGAAAATTAAAATAAAAAAATTAATTAATCATTGATTATTAATTAGAAGCTTAATTTATAAAAAAGTAAATAGTTTCCGCACATGCAATTTAATTACGATAGTTATTTTATGTATTTTTATTGAAAAGTTTTTACTTCATGATGTTAACCCTTCTTAACTGTAATGCTTGGTGATGGTGATAAAGCAAATCATGGTGTTTCTGTCAAAGCCGTCGTTTTACAGTTATATTAAATAATATATGTAATAAATCAATCAAGAAAGTACTGTGTACATCATATGAATCATATCCTCTTTACACTTTCCGCCGTGCACTTCAAAATCCTTCTTTTACGTTCAATTCAAAGAATCCAATTCGGTAACCAACTGCAACTCTGTTTTGAAAAGAAGAATGGAAACCGGCTCAATAGAGAAGTACATGAACCCGCCCTGTGCGTGTTTCACGAACGATCCAAAACTCGTCCCCACCACACAATGCCATGCCGGTCCAAACGCCGAGTCAAATTCCTGAACGCATGTATAAAAGAAACACTAACGATTTTTAACTCGCGATTTCGAGCAAGGTCGCTGGAATTGGGACGGTGATTGGGAGCTGAGTCAAGAAACGATCTTGCACAGCGAAGTGCACGCTCTTGCTTGTGTAGTGGCATATTGGATGATCTCAACCGTACATTCAAGCTAATTGCGATGGCAGCGAGCTCCAGTTCCTCTGTAGGATAACAATCATTTCTGTTCTTAGACGTCTCCATTGAAAGGAGGGGATAAAACAGGGAAGAGAAGAGAAACGGCTTCTTGTTGACTGTTAAAATGGAGGAAAAGTATTTTGTCTCACGAGCACCGACCAATAATGTACTTTCACGTGTGAGGTAGGGGAGCAGTTGTAGTCAACGTTTTCGCCTTGGAAGATTACGCATTGACACGTGTAAAGCGTTTGAAAATTTGGACTGCTCTGAACAACGTTTCAAATTATAGAATTTTTCTTTTCTTTTTCTAATTTTTTTTAAATTATAAGTTGCATATAGGTGGAGTGTAAATTGGTTTGGAACATACTAATTCAAATTGAATTTTAATTTATAATAAAGATTTAAAATAGAATGTATTTTTAAAAATATTAATATATGGAATATGGAATGAAAATATAATAGAAAATTTCATACTTAAATTCATATACCAATTTTTTTATTTTTTTATTATATATTTTAATAATATTATTAAATTTGAGTAAAATATTTTTAAATTTCAATATTAAAAAATTTTCTCATTGCAATTCTAAAACTATGCAATTAATGAAATACTTTAACCCTAGTAGTAATTAGTATCGGTAAAAGTAAAAAAATGAAGTCAACTTAATAAAGTCACAAGTTACACGTTTCTCATAGATCTTTCTTTATTCTTATCAAATAATCAGAAAAATGTATTACCTTTTTCTTTTTTTGTACTTATTAGAAAATTTCTTTGTCAACTTTAAAAATTTTAAAATACTTTTTATTTGAATTGCTCTCTTGAGCTGTTTTTTAATTTATTTTCTCATTTCTCTTTCTAACTTCTTATTTTTAGATTTTATTATATTTTTTATTATTTTGTTACTAATTAAATGGATATATCTTCATTGTTCATCAATGAGCTTGATTTGTAATCATATGAAACATTAATTTTTGTTCTATTGTAATTTAATTGTAATTTTAATATTTATATTTAATTTTAAATAAATATATTATTTATTTCTTATTAATTTAAAATTTATATCTTAAAATATATCATTATAGGCAAGATTTATATTAACCATTGAAAATTTTGGATTTACTGAATTTCAAATTAAATTTTTATAAAATACTGTTGGATGAAATTATAAATTCTAAAAAAAATATTTGAATCGGAATGAAATAAAATTTTAAATTCTAAAATATTTCAAAATTAAATCATTTGAAGTCATTTTATTTCATATTGATCCAATTACATGTAGGAAAAAAAATATCTATTAGGATTAGACCCAGACAAGTATTTTCTTTTTTTTATCTTTTGGTTAGTAAGACAAATATTTTATTATTAAAATGTTAATTTAAACAATTTGTTTGTTTAAATAGTCTGTGAAAATTTCAATTGTTTAAATTCATGTTATAATATTATTACACTTTTAGTTGGGCATATGAAAATGATTATGATAGTGCCACGTCAATTACTTATACATTCTTGTGATTTGGATATTGGACTGGACTACCCAGATCGATACGGAAAATATATTTTAACTTTTGTTTTATTTTTGCTTTTCATTACAACCGTGATTATGCTGTCATTATTAATTATATTTATTAAGTAAATTTTGTTTATTCATAACAAATAATAAAACAGATAATTCTGTCGAATATTATAAAATATAATTTTATTTTCTTTTAAATTTTAGACTCTAGATTTATTATAATTGCTTATTCAATATTTACGGTGTTCGAGAAAATTCATTTGTTTTTTTAGAAGGAAAATTAGTTGTTGGAGCATACAAAGGAAACTACTTGTGATTATTTCTTTCTAATCCTATACATTGGGTACAATTAATTAATTAATTATAAAATGAAACTTTTTCATAATTGTAAAACTAAAAACAAAAAATTTATATGTTAAGAAAATTACAGATTATTACTATATTTTATGAGTGGTGGGTTTAAAAAAGGCCAAAAACCAAAATCTCCTGCTGATATGGCACTGTAAGATTTTGTAACGTAACCAGTAAGATCAAACCACATGGCAAAATTCACGACCGCTTTTCTCATCATCCAATATCCATTTCTTTTAGCAATATTCCAAACGAACTCTAGCCAAATACATACGTCACTCTCTCCCTCTCTCTCGATCTAATCTCCGTTTTTCGCTTCCCTACAAAATTCAATTAAGGAGCTGCAAATTGCGATCATCTGTTTGTTTCCATGGCTACCGTACTTGAATCTCTGACTATTCCTCGCTCCTCTGCTTTGCCTAAACCTACAATTTCTCCTTCCGTCACTGCCTCTTCGATCTCTTATATTAACCGGAGACCGGCAGTTTCCTTACCGGAAGCCAGAGGTCTTAAGGTTAGTTTCAACTCCTCCATGACTCGCTCTTTTGGATGGGCCTCTCAGACTCTGGATCGTTCTAGACTCGCTCGTGGCGCAAGAATCGTGTGCGAGGCGCAGAACACTGCTGTTGAAGGTAGATTCAAGTTTTGATTTTTCTTTTTTTAATTTTAAATTGCTTTGAAAATGTTTAGTCTTACTTTTGATAAAATAATTAAATTAAAGTGTTTTAGTTGCAACTAGTAGGGGACTAATGTTTAAGTGGAGAGTGTGAGTATAAGTATTGATAGGTTTTTAATTGCAATTGCTAGGTAAAGATTGTATAAGCAGATAGTAATTAAGCAGTTTGATGATGATTAAGGCTGTGTTTGGAACTTAAGTTAATACCAATATTAACAAGTATTGTGTGGAAGGATCCCTAATAAGTGGCATAAGAGTTATTTAGATTTGTAGCCTGTAGGCAGGTTTACAAGATTGCATACAAATTGAAAGAGATGATTTAGTGTATCAAGTTTTTTCAAAAGCAAAGAATAAACTAAAATGAAAATTAAGTGAGAATGATCTGATTCCTCATCGTGTTGACAGAACAGAAGTGAATATTTGAATCAAACCTGTTGAGCTTACTTGAAATTTACATTACTCCGTAGTGTTAGTGCTTAAGTTTTGCCAATTGGTGAAGTTACTTTAGATGCATAATGCATAATTATCTCAAACTATTATCTCAGCTCAGTCTCAATCATTATCTCAATCGGGTTGGCTGTAAAACCTAGCATTGATGTGAAAACTAGTTTGTATGTTTCATTTCATATATAAAACTAGTAATGGGTCATCCTTCTTTCAATAAAAGTACATGAAACATAACGTTAATAATTTAATATAACATTATTGCTGGGAAATTGCAGTGCTTGAAGTTACTGAGAAGACGTGGCAGTCACTTGTCCTCGAATCTGAATCCCCTGTCCTGGTCGAATTCTGGGCTCCGTGGTGTGGTCCTTGCCGAATGATTCACCCTGTAATCGATGCACTTGCAGGGGAATACGTTGGAAAGCTTAAGTGCTATAAGCTTAATACTGATGAAAGTCCTGCAATTGCAACTCGATATGGGATCAGAAGCATTCCAACTGTTATGATCTTCAAGAACGGAGAAAAGAAAGATGCGATTATTGGTGCAGTTCCCAAAAGTACATTAACCACCAGCATAGAGAAATTCTTGTGAGAAAGATGGTGAGTGAAGAAGACAGTTTGCTGGAACGAAACTCTTTCTAGGATTTGTTTCTTCTCTCTTTAGCTTAATAGCTTCTAATGCCCTAAGTTGATATGCTTTGCTCCTGTAATAAACTTAGTGTTCCTCTGTATAGTTTAATGGAAACAGCTGCATTTTCTTTATATTTAGAGAACAGATTGTATTAGCTATATCGCTTGCATGATTAACCAGTCATTATAGAGTTCACATTGTCCCAGTTACCCTTCTCTGGTTTGGATTGTGTAGAAACATAAGTTACTGTTGATGTGCTAATCATCAATTACAAAATATTGATTAGATTGGCAACGAATGCTTTTATCTTTCATATGCAAAATATTGATTTCAAGATATTTTTTTTTTGGTATAAAATAGATCGGTGTACCCCAACACCAAAAAGAGGAAAAAAAAATCGTTATGTGGTCTTGATAATCTATTTCTATAGTAAATCTTAATTTTCTATTGTACAAGACGATTGAAATTTCCATAATCCTACCACTTGGAGCACATCATCCATCCTCAATATTTGTTTGTACAAAAGTAATAAAAATAAAATTTACAGATCTCTTAAAATCTTAGATTCACCTAATTAAACACAAGAACTCAAATAAGGCTTCGGCAACCTTCAAAGTCCGTGTTTAAACTTGAACTTCATGACTAAAAAAATTCAGAATCATATACACGTGATGTTGAAACAAAAATAATAGTATCTTAAAAGAATATTTTCCATTAAAATACTAATAACTACATAACAGTTTAACAAATCAATATCTTCTGGCTTACAAGAGGAAAAGAAAACAAGAAACAATTTAGTCTAATCTCTCATGGCCATCCCTAAAATGAAAATATTATGTGGCAGATATGAAAAGCAAATGTTATGTGGTAGATTACGCTGCAAAAACCAGGAATTGCAAATATTATGAGGCAGAGTACCCTGCCAAAAACCCTGAAGAGCAAGTATTATTAGTTTCAGTCACAGGCTCTTCTTGCTCCGTTCTTGATCTCTTGCTCCCACTTGCGGACATGGGAGTGAAAGAATCTGATTTTTCTTTGGTCAAGTTGCCGACGGAGCTAAAATCTCATGGGGTAGATGGGGAAGAAGAGAGATGTTTCTGTGAAATTCCATCGTTAAATAGTAAATGCAGATGAGAGAAGAATGCAAGAAATCAGGGTAGAGATAATGGAGGAGAGGAGAGTTTAGAGAATGAGTTTAGGTTTGAAAGTGAGATGATCGTTTGTCGTAACCAACCTTAAATACATTAGATTAATTTCGGCCATAATAGCTTGGAATCCAACCCTCGCAAGGATTTCCATATGGTCGTGGGAGCGCAGTGCATGACGTGTCGTTTGTAATTATTTAACAAATGTGAATTTTAACAAATTTTATTAGTTAAAACATATTATTGAAAATACAATTTTTTAGGTTAGGGTTCTGTTAACTATCAGAATTGAGAATTGAACAGATTGTGAATTGTTCCTGCTTGGGGTAAATTTGAAATATATATATTGGGTTCAAGAAAAATTTTATTAGGATAAAAAAGAATCCTACGTTATCTGTTAGCTACAGTTTATTTGAGTCTAATATCCCTCAATATATATTTATATATTATTATTTGATCTATTTTATTATTATATATTTTTACTAGTCTCTCAAAAAGAAATTGGTCATTTATGTCTTACACATGTTATAGTTTGGTTAAGTTTGTAAGTGAATTACTTAAACTTGAATGGAAGGATTGCTAGGTTTGAATAGGTGAGCTGCTTAAGTGGGCTACTTAAGTCGGAGTGAGCTGCTTAAGCTCAAACTTATGGACTACTTAAGTCTGAATTCGAATAAGTGAATTGCTTAAGTTCGAATAGGTGGACTGCTTAAGTAGTCCACAATTGATGGACTATTTATAAACCATTTAAGTCCGAGCTGGAGAATTGATTATGTACGAATTGATGGACTGTTTGTGGACCGTTTAAGCCCGAATTGAAGAATTGGTTAAAGTCTGAATTTATTGACATCTATTTGGTTGTACTACATGCTTTTATCATAATACAGAGAATAAAAGTTCAAGCCAACAAACTAATTAATAAAATTGTTTTCTCTTAATTGAAATGTAGAAAATAAATAAATATAGTTAACTTATATGCATATGAGGAAAATTTATTAGCATACAAGGATAAACAAATAGTAAAATAGCTAAAACCAAGGAAGACCCCTTCGTCGTGATCGAATGAGAGTAGATAAGAGGCTCGTGGGATTGAGCCGAGGGGGTTTCATAAATATTATAAGGAAGAGATTTAATAAATATTATAAACTCAAATTGTAGCCATCACTCTTAAATATAGAGATTTTTACAAGTGGAAAAGAGTACATAGTAATCGAATTTATTTGTCATTTTTCTTTTTTTTCTGATACTTGATATACTCAGCTTTTATTAAATAATATAATTATATGCATAGCTCCAAATAAATAAATAATACATTCTCCTAATAATCAAATTTATTTTGTCGTAATAATATCCAACTTCTTTTTAGTCAATATGGATATATTCTTCAGGTTAAATTTCAGCATTAATTTTTTATTTTTATGATCACATCCTAAAATAATTTTAATACTATGAACACTACCACGTAATCAACTCATAAATTGCTCTTCCTCTCAAAAAATAAAACAACTTTATTTAAGCTATCACAATTGCATTTTCATTCAGAAATTATTGAGGGAGAAAATTATCACAATTTGCATATAGGAATATAATTGTGTAACGCTCATAGGCTAGAGGGTTCAACTAGTAATAGTTAGAAAACATGGATTTTCAATTTATAGTACTGCCCACAAAATATTAATCAACATGATTAATAGATCAAATTTGGGATATGTTTTTGTAAAAACTGTTAAATGACAAGTAGATTAGACATTATAAAGTGAAACAATTAATTCAGTTACACATATAATTAATAGTAATGATTAATGTTGCTAACCCCCCCCCGGGAGAAAATTATCACAATTTGCATATAGGAAATATATATTGTGTAAACGCTTCATAGGCTAAGAGGGTTCAATCTAGTAAATAGTTTAGAAAACATGGATTTTCAATTTATAAGTACTGCCCACAAATATTAATTCAACATGATTAATTAGATCAAATTTGAGGAATATGTTTTTGGTAAAAACTGTTAAATGGACAAGTAGATTAGACATTATAAAAGTGAAACTAATTAATTCAGTTACACCATATATATTATAGTAATGATTAAATGTTGCTCCCCCCCCCCCCTATATATATTGTCTAATCTTCACATATAAAGTAGGAAATGGTTTGATTTAAACATCTAATTTGACATAATAAAATAATTCAAGCTTAATCAGTTACCAAATTATATATAAAAAGGAATTTAATTTTTATCAAGGCAGCCAACTATTTCTCATTTGATATCTTTTAAACTCCCACAAGAAACAAATAAATTTTATGGACAAAGTTAAGATGAACAAATATTTCTTTCTTTAATGAGATATTGGACGCTATTGGTTTTAAAAATAAAATATGAACATATTGAATACTGAGCTTAAGTATTGAACATATTGAATACTGAGCTTAAGTATGAATCATTATCCAATCCATAAGAAACTCCTATCATATTTATAAAGTATTTAAGCTCAATTTATTTAATTTATGTCCAATTTAGTTTTGATCATAAGATAAAAACCCATTAAATAGATAGAAATATATTTCAAAAATAAATCTTCTTAAAAGTAGGATATGGAGCATACCTTTTTGTTGAATAGTAGCAAGAGGAATACACATTTTCTTCATAATATGTAAAAGTTGTTGCTAACTTTTACTGCAGTTTTCTTTTCCATCATTGAATCATACCAAGGTCTTATATATATGTATATGTATATAATAAATTGTAACGATAAAATCACAAAGCAGTCTAATTGTATATCAAATAAGAATATCTTGATTACTGAACAATGTTATTGGGCTAGCTGAAATACCAAATAAAATAACAAAGCTTAGTTTTCTACCTTTCCAATATCCAATAAAACTTTATATAGTTAACACTTTTTTTTTTTTTTTTTTTTTTATTTCTTTTAGTTTTTTTTTTTTTTTTTTTTTTTTTTCAATTCTTTTAGTTTTTACTTTCTTACTCTCTAGATTGTTGCTTTATATTCATTTATTGTTTAAATTGAATTATTATTAGTGACTTTGTAAGCATGTTCCTCTGCATGACCAATGGGTTTAAGGATATCCTATAGTCAAAATTATAATTTTTGCACTTAGCTGATGATTTACTTAGAAGGTATTAGTCTATATGATGTTGGATACTAATCTCACAAAAGGTACACTTTTGTATCTCTGTCTTGCTTTCAATTATTCACGTGCAACAATATGCAGTTTCTCTTGCCTAGTTGTGTCCATATGCTAGCATATATTATTTCAAGTAATTCCTTTTTCAATGGAGAACTAATGCCTCTTATGAATATATCCAAGGAACAATGGAGGGGATAAAAAAAAGGAAAAGAAAATAACACAAGAAAGAAAAAGAAAAACCGAATTAAAAACGGCTTCAACTAGCACAGGAAACACATCATCCAATTTTTGAAGTTTTAATATTAATTAAATCATTCCTTATCCAAGAAGTAAATATTCACTTACCTCATAACCGGTGTTCTCTCCGCAAGGAAACATAGTCCCACTACCTGAGAATCAAAAATCGTCCCCTCCAAGCCCAAAACTTTTCTACCGTATATATATCTTCTTTAAAAATAAAAGGTCTATATGTATGTCTTTTTAAAAATAAAAGGTAGCTCCTATTTGATAGAGTATAAAAAGGTGTGTTCCATTCTCACCGCACCATTTGTTAATTATCAAAATTAAGAATTGAGTAAATTGTGAATTGTTCCCTGCTTGGAGTAAATTTGGGATATATATATTGGGTTCAAGATAAATTCTATTAGGGTAAGAAATTTGAGAATCATACATTATCTGTTAATTAGAGTTTATTTGAGAGTCTAATATCCCTTAATTTATATTTATATATTATTATTTAATCTATTTTATTATTATATATTTTCAGTAGTCCCCAAAATGAAGTTGATCATTTATATCCAACACATGCTATAAGGAACAATTCACAATTTATTCAATTCTCAATTCTAATAGTTAACCGGTACAAATGTGGAAAAAACTTTTGTGGGAATATAAATTCATATTGCATTTTTTTTTTCTACACAATCAATCTATTATTTTGGAATTATAACAATATATATTACTTTTTTATAGTACATGACTGTTATAAATTGATAATTTTATTTAGTAAAATTTAAAAATTCATCGCTACTCCATTATTTGTATTTCAATAGTTTATTTGCTTTCACTATTAAAAGTACGTTGAATACCCATTAACCTATAGATTTTGTTTATTTTGTTAACTTTTATTATTACTATTGAAATTATGCTTTCAATGTTTATTTTCTAAAAGCCAATTCCTGAATATATGAGAAAATAAATAAATTACTTTAATTCTTAATTTATATTTCTGGATAATTAATTATATTTATGTACTTACAATTTTTAATTGGGTTATTATCAATTTTTCTTTTTATTGCTTTGAATAGAAGCTTATTCAAAATTTATCCATATGACTTAGAAAACAATATATTACATAACATAAATATACATAACACTGTTACGTTTGCTTTATTATTTGAATATAATAAAAAGGTATTTTTAAAAAAATCAATTTCCAATCTAAAATGTCCAATTAAATATAAAATAGTTTTATGTCAAATGTACATCAACATTCATCTTAATTTGATATTGATGTAATTTTTTGTGCTATCAATAATATTCCTTAACAATTGTAATTAATTTTTCAAATTCTCTAAATTTGTGTTTATATATAAATTGTTATAATCTTAAGTCTAACAATTTATACATTCAAATTTTAATTTATGTTCACCCTCATAAGTCGGTCTAATTTAGTTTTTATTATAATTATAATTATGTATTTTCCATCAAAAATAATTAGTTTTGTTTAGAATTTATTTTGATAAAAATAAAATTTTTTAATAAAAAAATTTAAAATTTAAAATTATTATATTCAATTTTTGAATATTCTAATATCTTTATTTAAATTCTATAGAAAATAATATGAATATGTAAGAAAACCAAATTATATTAAATCGAAATAATATGAATAATGTAAGAAACCAAATTATAATTAAATATTTATTCAATTATCATTATATTTATTATTCATTATTATTATTTCAATATTTTTATGAAAATTAAAATTATGATTAAATATAAGTCTTGATAATAAAAAAATATAAAATAATTAATGTCTACCTATTTATACTATATATAAATTTAGAAATATATATCTATCTATAGTATGCTATGTATAAATATGAGAATGTGGTAGGAAAATAATGAGATTTATGATATAATCTTTGTGAAATTTAAGATATTTTAAAATAACTTTAATAATAGCAAATTAAAAATTTTAACATAAAAATATATGTAATATCTCTATAATTTAATTGGATATGTTTTTAACTTTTTTTTTTAATATATAAATACATAGAGATAATTTAGAATTTCGAAATTTAAAATTTTATTATTATTATCTTATTATTTTAATTATCTTTATTTCATTCTATTATTATATAAATTATTAACAATAATTTAATCCTTTAAAAAAATTTAATAATTTAAATAATTTATTGTTTTTATTTTTATTTACTATTATTATAATTTATCTTCATTATTATCATTTTAATAAATATATGTAAAAATGAGGTATTTAAAAATTTTTACATTTTTTGAATTTATAACATTTTTTGATTTATTTTAAAACAAATATATCTAGAATAATTCAATTTATTTACTATTATTATAATTTATCTTCATTATTATCATTTTAATAAATATATGTAAAAATGAGGTATTTAAAAATTTTTACATTTTTTGAATTTATTTTAAACAAATATATCTAGATAATTCAAAATTTAATTTAAAAATAGTATGGTTAAATTTCTTTAATTATAAATTGCACTCTAATTTGGTTGACAAAAAATAAGATAAAATATTATTATTTTTAAATATAGTTATATTGATATCTTATTAATTCAAATCTCATTTTTTTTAGTAAGGAATATAACTTTATAATAATTTTTTAAAATAATTTCATGATTTTGGTTGGCTAAAAAATAAAAATTATTATTATTTGTAAATATTTAATTTGATTTAATAGATTGATTTCTTATTCCATTGTTAAAGTATATTTATTTATTAAAAGAGATTACAGAAAAAATTATTAATAAAACATATAAATTAATTATAAAATTTAAAATAAAAGCTCTATGATAATTTTTATAAATCAATTTGGTACTTAACCAGAAAATGAAAGTAATATATAGTTAAAACTATATGAACCAATATATTGAAAAGAATACAAATGACATATTTCATATTTAAATTACTATTTTAACGGAAAAAAATAATTATATTAAATTTTTTTCAATGAGATATTACAGTGCAAGATGTATAATTAAAAAAAAATATTTTACAATATACATAAAATGTAATATTATTTAACCATTGTATTTATTATAATCTAAATAAGCATTTATATTTTAATATTATATAAATAAAAAAGTTAATCGAATGCAATGTATGGCATAGTTAACATGCATCACATGCCATAAAAATAACAGAGAAAACGAAATTATGAAATCTCAAACAATTTCCAGGAAACGATGTCGTATAAGCCCCTACCAGTTCCTCCAAGTTCCAGGAAATTTATACAAATCCAACCTCCCATCTTCTGCCGAGACTAAAACGCACAGCGCCGGCATCGCTAGAGAAGGCGGAAAAGAATTAAGAGGAGATAGAGACGATAGTGAACTGCTAAGAGCGAAAAACGGAAGAATAAGAAGGTAAACAAAAAGCTCAACTCTTTTTTCATATTCAGATTTGGAATTTGTTGTTAAAGATTACGTCTTTGAATGTTTCTGCAGCTTAACATTCTCTTTAATTTCGGTTCATTGCCTTACTCACCTCACAAAAGCAATAATAATGAAAACCTAAATTCGGGCTAATCAATAATGGTGGCTAAAACAGATGATTTTGTTTTAGGGTCTTAATCTTGTGGTTTTGGGAATTGGGAGTTTCTACTGTTTTGAGCTTTCTGAATCTTCTTCTTTTGAACGCCTTTGTAACGATATTTTTTTTTAAAGTACGGAGAGTAAGAATTCTGAGGCTCTAATGGAATTAAATTTAATTCTTTTTTAGTTTCTCTCTTAAAACAACACTTGTTTCTGTTGCTTGACTTCTTTTCCTTGTGACTTCTGTGTGCTTAACAAATTTAATCAGAACCAGTCAGGCAGGAAGTCTATGTATACTGTTATATTGGGATCCAATTTTTTTTAATACAAAATTTGGTATAAATTGATATTGGTTCTCTCATTAACAGCTTGCTTGGCATGAATGAATCCTACAAGCTATGTAATTTGGTGAATGAACAGTTTATATGTGCATATAGGTAATGGAGGAGGACTTGACACGCCGTTGTCATGAAGAGGATCAAGAAGAAGAATATGTAGTGCTTGATCTTGATGCTATTTCTGGGCAAGTTGACATTCCTCCAGATGCACCTTATGTTCTATCTGTATGTTTTTAATCCCTACAATGTGCAGCTCCTAGATATGTTTCAATTTGTTTGTTTAACAATACCATATATATCTTGCAGCTACTGATCTGAATTGAGAGGTTGACATTGTTTAGGTTTTGATAAGGAATTAATTGCCAAGGCTATTTACATTTTTTATACTAGCTGCTTCTCTGCATGTTGCATGTAATCTTTGTTTAATTAAAATGGAGGATGATGGCTTCTATAATTTTTTCTGCCTTTTTTTTTTTTTCCTTAAATATGACCTCCATCTGCCTTTTCATTGCCATTTATCATTTCCTTATTAGTTAAACAGGTTCCATTACTTTCTAGTCGAGAATTTTCATTTTCTTTTGTTCTGCTGCTTTTTGGCCTGTAGGGTCTCGACACTTTAAATCCGACACTGATAATAGATGGCAAATTGAAGCTGGTGAGTTGTCAGCTGTGTAGCAGATGTTCTTTCTGGTTATAAAACTTTTGTGCTCACATTGTATTTTAGCGCATGCAATTTTTCATGAAATTTTTCTTAGTTGGGTGGGAAACTAACAAGACTGATACATGGTTTATGAATTTAAGTTCTCGTGGTTAATGCTCTTTTTTTCTCACAGATTGGAGAATATGAAGAAACAATAGGAACATGTTTGGTTTTCTCTGAAGACGGTAAGCTCATTTGCTTTTCTTCTTGATAGAAATAAAGTAATGAAGCCAGGAAAATTGACTCACTTGAACTGATAAATAAATCCGACTTATCTCGACATAACTTTCTCCTGCATAATAAGCTTTATGCTCTGACAACTAAGGGGACTGGAGAAGTCTAAGATTTGGCCTTTCAGTTGATTGTTATAGCAATTAAAATAGACATTCAATCGTTCTATTGCATAAAATAAGCTGGAACTTCACCAAATTTGCAAATCCTCTTGTTCATCTATTTTGTGAGTGCAGAGTATATGTATATTCTCTATTAACTTAAGCTGGTCCTAGCTGTGGCATAGGACTACTTACGCATCTCAAATGTATAAGAGCAAAAAGGAATTACCTTTGCCTCCCATTTACATGTAATTTTTTTTCATAGCTTTGCCAATTACTGTTGGACTTCCCATTATGTTCAATATATATTACTGCGTTGCATCCAAATCCTGCTATTTTTGCAAAAATATTTTTTATTTATTCCATGATTATGTATGAACCTTTGCTTAGGAACTTGTTGTAGTGTCATGTATTTTCAGAAGGTCCTCCGGTGGTTCATGAAGAGACAGGGCCATCAGAAGTAAACCTTTTCTCAGGAAAATACATAATAGATTCAAATCAAGCTCCAAGTAAGCAAGTGAGGCCTGTTGCTCGCCTTCATAAGATCCTGAAGTTTAGATTGTTGTTGGATGATGGCCAAGACGCTGCAGTTGAGGAGAATACATAAGATTTGTTTACTGTTATCTGAGGTTTTTGTATCTGTTTTCCAACAGCCTAGTTTGATAAGGTTAGTTATTGAGAAAAAACATGCATAAGGTAGAAAATGTACATAACAGTTAGATTTTGATCTTACGGTATTTGTTCATAATTATTTGGGTCTTAATTTTATTCATTTTGGATATATAGATTTTGATCTTTTACGGTATTTGTTCATAATTATTTGGGTCTTAATTTTATTTCCATTTTGGATAATATATATATATATATATATATATATACTATATAATATATATAATATATATATATACTATATATTATATATATATTATATATATGTCCCATAAATCTATATTTAAAAGAATATCTGTACTGAAAATTCTGTTTAGCTAAATTTCAATTGCCTTCTCCTCTAACACATGGCTCCATTCCTGTCTCCAGGCCTGAAGACTTGAAGTTATTCTTTATTTTTTTTCTAATTCCAATTATTTTTAACAAAAATTAAAAATGGATTAACAAATGGTTTTGAAGATGGCTTCAAAGTTCAAACCATTTGGTAGAAAAAAAAACCTAAAATTTAAAATTGGGGCCACGCATTTTCCTTAGAAGTATGTTAGAAAAATGTAATTAAGCTTACTAGAATGGGCAAATCTCTTACCTCTTGGGCAATTTCGATGGTGCACTGAACTTCTTACATCAAAAAGCACCTTTCGATCACCAATTCCAACTAGCTAGCTAGTTAAGTTAAACACTCCAGGCAATTGATTACAAAATTTAGTTATGCAAAGATGGAAACACTTTCTTAAACATTACGTGATTAAATTACATTAATCTTTAATTCTCTTGTATTCTATTTGATATAAATGAATTCAAAATATGAAATTTATTTGTAAATTAATTTTATGTTTGATATGATTAATTTAAAACATGCAATGCAATCGAACTTCACGTAATCATATTACAATAAATTTACAATTGAAAATTTATTTGTCTTTTATTTTTTAAATATTCTTGAAATAGTAATTTTACAAAAATAAATAATAGATACCAATTATATTTACGTTATGTTGTATAATTTTTATATTTTGATTAAAATAAATATATAAAATAAATGGATATTTAACTTGAATTTTTCTCTTTCCTAGATAGTTAAAAAATGCTAAAAAATAATAAAATAAAAGATGAAAAATATTAAAATAAAAAATACAATAATAAAAAAATATTTTCCAAAAAAAATAAAATTTTTAAGTAGTTTTGGTCAAGTTTGATAAAATAAATAAGTTAAATAAGTAAAAAATTGAAACATTCAAGGAGAATGATAGTTTTTTTTTGTAAAGAGTTGGATTTCTTCGTGACATCCCAGGTTTGGGGCACAACACCTTAGGCGAATCCCACATCGACTACGCACAAGGTGGAAGTCCTATACATAAAGGGTGGCAACTCCTTATACACTACAAGGGTGGCAACCTTGAAGTCCTATACATAAAGGGTGGCAACCTTGAACTAGTGTGACGCGTTTTGGGCTGGCAGAGCGGAGGTTTCCCTGGCCCAGAAACAAAACCGTGAGGGTTTAGGCCAGGTTTGGCACCCAAAGCGGACAATATCACACTAGGGCTGGGTTGTTTCATTCTTTTTTATAGACTTTACTTGGAAATTCGATCTATTTTTGTAGAATTTGGAAATTTCACCTATTCATATGGAAATATTAGGATTGGATGCCACTAAACTCTTCTGTATGCAGGTTAGTCACTCTTTTACTTAGCAATCTCCTATATAAACCACATGGTCTCTCAGCAATTTTTCATCCAACACAAAAACTACTTTGATTTCTCAGTAATGATGGACTCATCAATCATGGAAGTCATTGTTATTCCCTTTGCCATCCTATTGATCATCGCTCTTTCACTCATCGTCTGCAAGCACCAAATTTCCAACACCTTCGACATTAAGAATCTCCCTCCTGGGAATACCGGTTGGCCTCTCATCGGTGAAAGCATAGGATTCTTGACCACAGGTCGAAAGGGTCAGCTTGAGAAGTTCATATTCGATCGAATGTCAAAGTACTCGAACAAAGTTTTTAAGACATCATTGTTCTGCGAACCAGCGGCAGTGTTTTGTGGAGTAGCCGGAAATAATTTCTTGTTCTCCAATGAGAACAAACTGGTGACCGTATGGTGGCCCAGCTTTGTGAACAAAATCTTCCCTTCCTCTAAATAAACATCATCGCAAGAGGAATCCATAAGAATGAGAAAGCTTCTTCTGTAATTTCTGAAGGCAGAAGCACTCCAGAGATATATTGGTATAATGGAAGTAGTTGCACAAAGACATTTCGCATTCGACTGGGATAACAAACGGCAAGTGACTGTTTTCCCTCTGGCAAAGATGTACACTTTCTCGTTAGCTTGCAGGCTTTTTCTCAGCATGGAAGATCGAGAGCAAGTGGAAAAGTTGGCCAAGTCATTCGATTTTTTGGCATCTGCCTTTATAGCAATACCAATAGATTTGCCAGGAACATCTTTCAACAGAGGGATCAAGGCCTCCAATTTGGTTCGAAAAGAGCTGTTAAAGATTATAAAGCAAAGAAAGACTGATCCAGCAGAGAACAAGGCATCCCAAACACCAGATATATTGTCTCACATGCTAACCACAGTAGATGACAAGGGGCAGTTCATGAGTGAAATGGAAATAGCAGATAAAATTCTTGGATTGCTTATTGGAGGCCACGATACAGCCAGTTCTGCCATTACTTTCGTTGTCAAGTATCTGGCAGAGATGCCTCAAGTATATGAGAAGGCCTTGGAGGGTAAGCAATCTTCAAGTTTCAAAGTAATTGATTAATATTATTATTAATTATATATATGCGGGTTTTAAATTTTGTATGCTTAATTTTCAGAACAAATGGGAATTGCAAAATCAAAAGTAGCAGGAGAACTATTAAATTGGGAAGACATACAAAAGATGAAATATTCATGGAAAGTAGCATGTGAAGTTATGAGACTTGCACCTCCTCTTCAAGGAGCCTTCAGAGAGGCCATCACAGACTTCACCTATGCTGATTGTACCATTCCTAAGGGATGGAAGCTTTACTGGAGTGCCAATTCCACACACAGAAACCCTGAACGTTTCCCTGACCCTGAAAAATTCGACCCATCAAGGTTCGATGGGCTTGGACCTGCACCTTACACTTTTGTTCCTTTTGGAGGAGGGCCAAGGATGTGCCTGTTGGGATTATAACTTATCCCGAGTGGGGCCGTAAATGCCAGATGAAAAATAAGAACACCAAGATTTACGTGGTTCACCCTTCAACTGTTATTGGCTACGTCCACGGGACAAAAACTGTGGTTCACCCTCAACTGTTATTGGCTACGTCCACGGGGACAAAACCTTCCGAATAATTCTTCTACTAAAAATAGTAAGATACAAAAAGATTACAAAAAATAGTGGCACTCTAAAGTTTCCCAAAAACAACCAAAATTACAAATCCTCACTATTTTCTCTCTTTCCATTTTTAAGGAACCCTTTCCCTAAAATTATAATCTTCGTTTTTTTTTTTTTGTTTTTTTTTTTGTACACTTTGAAGTGAAAATCCTTCTCCTTTTTATAGGAGAAGGGACGCGTGGACGCGTTAAATCACGCGTCCAATTTTCCTTTTTTTTTTTTTCTTCTTTGTTCGGCAGTCTCTCTTTGACTTGCCACCTCAACAACAAAAAACGTGTTTTATATATATATATATTTTTTTCTCTTCTTTTCAAAATGTATGTGGGTCCCATAGGTCGAAGGGACCCCACAACAATTCTCCCCTCCCCGACTACATGGTGGGACTCTCCATCCTACTACCTTTGTTTACATATAGCTCGAACCTTCCCTTTCTGAACCGACCTTGTCAATATATCTGCAGCATTTCTGTCTGTGTGGATCTTTTCGCGAACACTGAAACTGCTTCTCTCAATGGCAAGCTCTAAGCCAATGAATATCTCTACTCAATGTGTTTCGTCCGTGCATGATACAATAGTATTTTTGCTCAAGTTCTAACGCACTTTGAACTATCAAACAATAAACTATATTATTCTTTCCTGCTGCACACCCAATTCTTGAAAAAATCGTTTTAACTAAAGCATTTCCTTTCCTGCTTCCGTTGCCCTGCAACGTAACTCTGCTTCGACTCGTGATAACGAAACCACATTTTTTGTAAAATCTCTTGCACTGCCAAATGCTCCCCCTGAGAATGTAATAGAATAATCCTGATGTAGATTTTCTTTTATCAAGAATCACGGCCATATCTGCATCTGTGTAGCCAACCAAGTGAAACTTTTCACCTCCAAAGTTAAATAACTTTGGAAGTTTCTCTCAGTATCCTGAAGATCCATCTTACTAGCTTCGCCAATGTGTCGTCTAGGATTTGAACAGAAATCGGCTCACAACGCCAACTGCATGAGCGATATCTGGTATCGTACACCACCATTGGCGTACATCAAACTTCCGAACCGTGAAAGAACTAGTGGACATTTGACATATCTCCTTTTTCTTTCCTCTGTTGAATGGGTAGGATTCCTTACTCAACTTGAAGTGAAGCGGCAACGGAGTGGCTAAATGGTTTAGCATTTTTCATATTGAACCTCTCTAGAACCCGTTCAAATATAAATTTTTTTTTTCCTGCGATAACCAGTAACCTGCGGACTTTCCTGTCTCGAATAATCTTCCATTCTGAGAATTCTACCTTGACGATCCCAAATCCTTTTCATGTCAAATCTTTTGACAAATCTCTCTTTAACCTGCTAATCATGTGTGCATCTGGTCCACGATTAGCAATCATCAACATATAAGAGAGATGATAAATTTACCTCAGAAAATTTCATGAACATATCACACAAGGATCTGCATCTGTCCTTTTGTATCCTTGATTCACCATGAAAGAATCAAACTTTTTATCCACTGTCGCGGTGCTTGTTCAACCCGTACAAGCTTTCTTTCAAGCGACAAACCATGTCCTCTTTTTCCTTGACCTTGAAACCTTTTGGTTGTTCCCCAATATAAATTTCTTCCTGTAGATTCCCCATGCAAAGAATACCGGTCTTTTACATCAAGCTACTCCCAAACTCAAGATTCAAACGGCTATTAAGACCTAACACAACTCGAAATAGACTCATTTTCACAACTGGTGAAAAATTCTCATCAAAGTCCCAATCATTTTCTTTTGAAGTAAAGCCTATTGACGACCAATCGAGCTTTTGTTATCTCCAACTAGGTTGCCATCAATCTTTCTTCAGTTTTGTACACCCATTTGTTCTTAATCGTTCTCTTCCCCCTTTTGGGAAGTTTCACCAGCTTCAATACCCAGCTCATACGTGTCATTCTTTTTCAAAGAATTCATCTCTTCTTGCATGGCCTTTGTCCAGCAATCTCTATCTTTGCAAGATTTCACATCTTGAAAGCTCTCTGGCTCCCCTCATCAGTAATCAAAATGTAATCAGAAGTAGGGTACCTTGTAGATGGTTGGCATTCTCTGGTTGACCTTCTTAACTAAGGTTCAACTCCTTCTGATGGAATGGGGTTTTCTGGCTCCCCCTGCTCAACACCCTCTGCATCACTGTTATCATCTACAATTGTCTCTTGATCCCCTACGACTGGCTCTTCTTCTTCTTCTTGTTCTGATTCTTGTTCTGAATTTGGCATTCACTCCTCGCTGTGGCATCATCTGTAGGAATAGGAATGCTTCCTGGTGTAATATCAATAACACCATCACTTGTGGATTCTTCACAAGTTGTATCTGCCACGATCTCATTCTCGTGGAATACTACGTCTCGTCTCCGGACAACTTTCTTTTTCAATGGGTCCCACAACCTGTAGCCAAACTCTTCATCTCCATAACCAACAAAAGTGCAAGGAACTGACTTTTCGTCAAGCTTTGATCTTTGCTCCTTTAGAACATGCATAAATGCCTTGCAGCCAAATACCCTCAGGTGACCTTGCAGCCAAATACCCTCAGGTGAGAGTATGAAATATTCTACCTGTCCAGACCTTCTCCGGGATATCAAAATCCAATGGTGCTGAAGGTAGTTGGTTGATTAGGTAGACAGCAGTATTGACAGGTTCTCCCCAAAATGGCTTAGGTAAGTTGGCCATTTTGAGCATGGATTTGACTCTCTCAATAATGATGCGATTCATCCATTCAACAACGTCGTTGTGTTGAGGCGTACCAAGAACTGTCTTTTCATGCCTGATACCGTACTGACTACAATAATCTCTAAACTCCTTAGAGATATACTCACCACCATTATCCATGCGCACAATACTTCAAAGACCACTCCCAGTCTCCCTTTTCAACCAATAGCATGGAATTGTCTGAAAGTGCTTGAATCTTGGTCCTTTTGTGCGCCAACAAATATATTCCATCGTTTTCCGTGAGAAATTCATCAATGAAGGTAAAGAAAATACCTACTTCCTCCAAGTGATTCTAACCTCCATGGGACCACATACGTCAGGAGTGTATCAAACTCCAACTTGTTGTCTCTCCTTCTAGAGCTTTTCAAAAATGATGCAACACGATGTTGCTTCCTAAATAAACAATTAATCACAAGGGTTTTAATTTTACCTTTGGCTAATGGTATGAGGGACCTTCTTAGCCAACATATTCAACCCTTTCTCACTAACGTGTGCCAGCACGCCTATGCACAAATTTTGGTGAAGCATCGATTTGCAATCTGTATTTAGTTGGACCCGCACATAATTATGCGTGCGTCTTATACGGCGAGCAACATATTTTCCCTCCTCGCCAACCCAACCAAAGACCCTTTGGTGAGTTTCCAATTACCTGTCACATGTATGATGGTGATAGCCTTCCTTGGTCGCAATACACTCACAGAC
>NW_023591571.1:0-19515 GCF_014843425.1 Jatropha curcas | reverse complement strand
CAGAGAAGATCTGCAAATTCTCCTGTGATTGCTGTAAAGGGCATGCATTTACTCCTCAAAATTGCTTCATCCAGTGACTCCGTCTTCTTCTTACTGGCTTGAGAAGATGAGTGATTGGGTGTTTTGCATTTCCTCTGTCTTTGCACTTGCACCATAAATGAGAATGCAGATCTAATCAGTATGGAATAAGATCTCGTTTTCCTTTTTTTTTTATTTTTTTTTTTTTTTTTTTTTTTTTTTTTTTTTTTTTTTTTTTACGAATGGACCTAAAATCTCGACATGAATAATATATGCAATAATTTATTTGTATTTAACATTCCCGCAGGGATTATCGTCATCGACCGTTTCTTTTGGATTTTTCGGTCAGCTATTTCTCTCGTGTCTAATTTTGCTTTGGAATGAAGAATTTCCAAAAGCGGGATATTTATTTATTTTTTTTATTATTTTTTTTTTGTCCTTACTTTTTGCTTGCGAAACAAATGGTCCCCAAAACAGGATCTTATTTTGAATTAATTACAAATTTTGTAATCTCCACGCGTACTTTAGAATAATCGCTAAGAAATGTGAAAAATTCAAAGGAAATTTCAACCCCCCTTCACTGACTCATTTTTTCTTTTGGGTATCAATTCACTATAAACGATTCGCATTAATGTTATTCAAAAACGAATTTAGAGGTCCACTCTCAAAATCAAAGAATCAAACATCCATTACTGAAAATTAGCTTTCTTATTAATGAATGGCTAAAAAAAAAAATGTTCTGTGACTGCATGAAATGTACAACATATGTACAGTTTTATACACATAGGGAACGGGAGTTGGAAAATTGCATGCCTTCAACGCTTATTTCTCCCACACAACGAATTTCCGTTGGTATAAATTCAGACATCTGTTTTCCTAGAATTTGGTCTAATCTCGACAACCAACAGGGGGTTTTTGAGATTGACGATATAAGCTCTCGGAAATGAATGCGGCATAATAACTACACACAGAAATTGGGGTTTTGTACCTTAGGGGAAGTAACTAAGGCTTCAACTATAATGCATTGGCTTTAAGTCCTTATTGGGCTTAACAAAGTCTGGTTCCTGCAAACAGGATTCGGGCTTTTTATTATGAGCTACTCTTTGACGCACCTTAGAGGTACTAGGCTTGCGATTGGTAGTAATGTTAATTCTCGATGGATGTACCTAAAACGCGAGTTTAAGGCGGATCCACTGTCAAAGTTAACCAGACCAGTACCGGAAGGGTGAATGGGTAGAGAAAGTAAGTGAGAAGAGAGAAAATGCGGTATGAATGCAAGCAAATGCCTAAAAGAAAGGAAAGCAATTAAACACATAACGGACGATTAATAATTTTCCATCGGCTTTCTAACCAAATTTTATTTCCAATTTTAGAAAACATTAGGTTTTTAGAGTTAATTCCTAATCACAGAACCAACTAATTATTAAAAATAATACGGGGACTAGTGGTTGTCATCCGCCAAGTGAAGTCGCCAATCTGTTTTCGCCCAAATCCCCCGAAGGACCCGAAAACATCCCTTTTTGTGAATCTTTTTGATGAAATCGTTCTTTAATTTGGATGCGTGCCGATAAATGGTCTTATAAAACAATTTTTGAGTCGCCACCGCATTATTTAAGCAATGGGACGCGTTTTTATAAAAATGACTCCATTTTAAACCCAATTTTGTTTTGAAGCCAAATTATTTTAAAAAGAACTGGTCAGACCACCAATGCGATTATGGTAAGGGAATTGGGCAGCCGCCGGCCCGTTGGGAAGCCGACGCCCAAGAAAAACCGTCTCTATTAACCTATGATTTCCTAATTTTATTTTAGTTAAGAAAAGTCAAATTATTTATTTATTTAAAAACCCAACCCAAATAATCGGACCGGTTCCTATTTGAAAAATTATTTAATCGTCCTAAGAAATCTAATTATCACACAACAATTATTCAATTAAAGCAATTTAAACCAAATTAAAATAAAAAGACCCGCTCTTGCCTTATGGTTAAAGGCGGGCAACAAACCGAAAGAATAAAAATCAAATAAATAAAAGACCCCGCTCTTCGCTTAATGGTTCAAAGGCGGGCAACAACCGGATCAAAAAAAATATATAAGATCGAACCAAAAATTAGAAATCCATAAACCAATAGAAATAAAGCCACACATTAATTATTATTTAATGTCTAAATCACATTTTAAGTTTTTTAAATTTTTTTAGTTTAATTTCCCTTTTTGCATTCAAATTCAAAAAATTATAAAATCTACGACAAATAAATATAACAAAATCAATATTTTTAGTATTTTTTTTAAGCTTAATAACTGTGATCTGTTCAATAATTGGCATTCTCGAGATTTATTGAAGAAAACTTAAACTTTTATTTATGTGTAAATTTATTATTTTTAATTATTATATTTTTTCCTATTAAATTTCTGGAAAAATTGGATGAACAGTTTATGAGCAGTGCTGAATAGTGATGAACAGTTTGTGTAAATAGTGTCGATTTCTGGAAAATTAAGAACATTTACTGTTCAATCGATGAACAAATAGTTACTAATTCATCGATCGTTTCTGGGAAAATTAATGAACAGGCTACTTGTTCATTGAACAACAGTTACTGTTCATCGTTGATCTATATTCTGGGAAAATTGATTGAACATGTTACTGTTCATCGATGCCAGCTGCGAGATTTTTTGCCCAGAATTTCATTTTTAAGTAATTTTTTTACATCATTTCTTGTTTTAAACATGATTTTAAGGACATTATAATTGGCCAAATAAACTGGAAATAGAATACAATTTAAAGAAAGCTTAAATTACTAAAAATACAAAAATATATAAAAAACAACAAAAAGTTATTGTAAAAAAAAATAGCAAAAATGTTAAGGAAATTACCCTGATCCTCAGAATTGAGGATTGTAAAATGATCAAATTGTCCAGAAGCCTTTGTTTCCAAGCGATTGATGGTGTTCTTTTTATTCTTTTTAATTTTTTTTTTCTTTTACAGTTTGATTCACGCTAAAATTTGATATCTAATGGTAAAAAAAAAAAGAAAATTTTTCCTCCAATTAACTCTACCAAGAGTTTCTGGAGGAGAAATGTGGCTGCAAAGGGTATTTTTTTGTAGGTTTTTTTTTAGATTTGTGAAGTTGTGTGATAAGAAGTGAATGAAGTGTTGAAAATTGTGAAGAAAGAGGATGAATTTATAGAGCTAGGTTAGGACTGTAGCAAACAGGTACTGTAGCACGCGGCTACTGTAGGCTCGCAGCTCCTTCTTTTTTTTTTTTTTTTTTTTAAATCCGTGGAATTAAAAAGGCTTCTAGATAGCATTAACCCATTCATCCTCGTGTCCCTCCATCGGATCAGGCGGGGGGCATAAAAAAGCACGCATCAACAGAAAAGGAAAAGAGAAATCAAAATAGGCTCGTCAGGAAGTACGGCAAGTTAGGTCCCAACTGGGAAGGCTCATTAAAATCAACACAAAAGTGGGGAACCAATCACGCTTCAAAATCAAGCTAGTGGAGTAGTGCCGAGCTCCTCGCACATGGAATGCAAAAAACTTCTAAGGCATTACTTTATTTAATATATCTCTTCCATTTTATTTAATGATCAATTGTAAAATTAAATTAACTTAGATAAAAGCTAAAATTTTTTTTTCATTTAGCATTGGTAGGACTTATAGGAATCGGAGTGTAAATGGGAGAGCCTAGTGGCTTGGAGTAGACTATACGGGTCTGCAATGCTAAATTTTTTTTTCTGAGCTTTTAGCGATGAAAAAGCAATAATTTATGAAAACTCCTCGAGTCTTGAGACTCAGCGAAAAATGGCACGTTTGGTGTAAAACAAAAAGAGTTCGAGCACTCAATCACTAAATACAAACATGCCTTGGTGTGAATGAAAAGGCCCAAGCACCCCTCAATGAATAAATACAATCAATAAAAACAAAAAAGTGAAGTCTAAGCCACTCCAAGGGCCAGAAAATGCCTATCACTAAAATGAAGAACCTAGAGAGGTTCCCCATGTCTTAAAGATAAAACAGTCAAGTCGAGCATGAAAGATAAAAGCTCGAATCACCCCTCACAAAATTCACCCAGTTTCAATGAATTAAATCCTAGAATCTATAAAACACGTATTCATAGATGAAGTAAAGAGTAATACAGTAAACCTATTGTAGCAACGTATATAAAATTAACAAGTGAAGAGGAACAGAAAGAGCTTAAATAAAATAAGCATAACATGGAGAAAAAGTGGAGAAGTCTTTATTTTTGTACAATAACAACGTTCAAATTACAAAGGGAAAAAAAATAAAAAATTCTAAAGCTTATTTTGGGCTGCGGAGGATCCACTGCCCTTTGCAACGATGATTGCATTATCTCTGCGGTGGTCCCAGTTCAGCAACAAAAAGTTGGCAGATCACACCAGCTTGGCTCCTCCCTTCTTGAATTAGTGAGCTACTCCACCTGGGCATTAAGCTAAAGACAGTGCTTTAATGTGATCATCCCCATCTTGGAGATCATATGAAACAAGCCTCCGCCCACCAACCTGTTATGGTCTAAAGCCTGGTTCTGCACAGTCTCCGCCAGCTTCACCACCTTGGCCTACTTCGGCCCTTCAAGTCCACCTTTAAGGTTCGCTCTCTCATCTCCTGCAACTCCTTGATGCGGCACACGTGTCGGTTATGGGCACTCACCAACCTACATAAGAAGCTAAGAAAATCCTTTTAGATGAGGAAAAGCAGTGATAAATGATTACATCCAAAAACATGGCTTATTATCAGGAGATCACATTGATTAAGGAAGGTCTCCCTCCTCCATCCACCTTCAAGTCGTCCCGCAATAAATCTGTGGGAAGGACAACTGAGTAGCAAATGGCCTTAGCAATGGGACAACTATAATAGAGGCATCCCTTCCCCATACTTCTTGAGGGAGGGAGTACTATAACTCTTAAACCCCTTAGGAGATTGGGGAGAACAAGCTTCAACCCTCGCTCCACCGTTCGGCGCTTGCTTGCTTTCTGAGGATCCCAGCTTATCTTGCCAGAAGGTGGCACAAACTAACTAGAGGAGCAACCAGGTGGGGGATTAAAGCGTTTCAAAGGCAGGCCGGAGGATTAGAGCGAGGGTATATATTGGTGAAAGAAAACACAAACCTCCTGCACAGCAGGGCAATGTTTATATTTTCGAGAAGTAAGGCCCTCATTATGCTCGGCTCAAAATCGAGTTAGCAATCTCCTGGTCCTTGTCCAACTAAGCAACTAAGGCTCGGAGTTCGCTTGGACAAGTGTAGAGGCATCTCTGCAAAGAAAAGCAAAGGTTAAATAAACTAAGTCAAGTACATTAATACTAAGAATTTTGAATGATTAAACAAACTAAATAAATTTTAATTTTTTGTTATGTGCTAAAGTGATTTATGGCAGAATTTTTATTGATGAATTATTAAAGAATGCAAGCTCCTACAAATCAAGGTTTAATTTTTGAAGATCATGAAAAAGCACCAAATGAAGAATTTTAGTGGTTTGGTATTTTATTTGAGTCCAGGAAAATTGTCTAGGATATAGAAAGATAATATTGTTATAAAGCACAAAATATTTTTTTTATCTCTTTCAAAATCATTTTTCAAAATATTTTAAATTAAATATTCTCTTAGAGAGAAAAAAACCGTAATCATTGCCCTTCATTTTAATCAAACTAAAAAGCAATTTTTTGGAAAAACACTTCTGGTGGGTATTAAATGAAATTTTTTCTGCAAAAAATTCGTTTCTGACAGAGTTGACAATTTCTGTTATAAAGCAACAACAAGTTTCTAAACTTTATCTTTCTATCTCCAGTTATGTTTGTGCGTGCAATAAGTGCCCTAACAACTTTTTAAATATACCCCATGCACTGTCTCTTTAAATTAACATGTCAAAAGTTATTCATTACTTTGTGTTGAAAAAACCCAACGTTTATTTTAATAATGGGAATCTATTCCTTTGTGTATGAAAACATGTTCCCTCTCTCTACAAAACATTGGGCAATAGCAAAGAGACCATGTTTAAGAGGATTCAAATCATTCAAAAGGCTCTCTTTTAAAACCCCTTTGTTTCTTTTTCTTCTGTTCTTTCAAGAAAATATTATTAAGGAGAAAAGAAATTTTATAACTCTTTCGAAGAATAAAGTTCTGATCTTTTTTCTATTTTCAAAAATATGTTTTTTTCGTTCTTAGATCCTGTGCTTATAGTTCCTTTTCTTTCTTGTCTAAAATTAGATTTGTGTAATCTGATTGTAGGCCTAGAGATTTTTAATGAAAAAACATTTGTGTATAGCTTAGGTTGAAAAACTATGCTACAAGGTTATCAAAAAGCAACCTTCTCCTTAGTGAGAATTCCTAATGTTTAATTTTTGAGTTTTCTATTCTCTAATAAAACAAGGAATAAGAGGTTGATTAGAACCTTTGGAATCTATTGGGAAATTAAAAGTTAGATTCTAGGTTTTTGATCTATTCGTAACGTTAGTTTGTCTCTTACCCTTTTAAAAGAGATAGTATAAGTGGAGGATCCTTAGATGATTTTTGGGGAGTGAATGTAGGCGAGTTACGTGGGGTCGAACCCACTATAATCCTATGGTTTTCTTCTTTTAAATTTCTAAAGTCTTGCTCGATCATATTCCTAATTACACATTTCTGTTTAATGTTTTTAAAATGCAAAAGTTGTTGATCAAGTTTCTAATTCTTGAAGTGTAAGCCTTTATCATTTGTTGGTTTATTTAGAATTTTGGATTTTTCTGTACTGTGATTTTCTCCCAAGTTCTAATTTATCCTAATACACTTAAGAAGAAATCAGAAATCTTAGCTATAATCAGCTTTCTAATCATTCATAAGCTTTTTGAGAAGCTTCTAAATCGAGATAGAACTGTATTCACAAAGTCTTTCTATTCCGCTGCTTTAGAATTATGACTTGAATTTTTAAAAGTTAAATTTTTAGAAAACTCAATTCACTCCTCTTGGGCTGTGCCGTGTAAACGGGACTAGAAGAAATATACTGCCAAAAAATCACAAAGAAGCTATACTTACGCATCGGTACTCTTCGCTCGTTTCCTAAGGGCTCGAGCATTTAAGGCCCCACAGGGTATTTTCAATCAGAGCAAAGGCCTGTAGGGGAAGGAGGAAATTTTCGCATGCCTTTTTAGATTTTCACCTACCTCTCTTTAACGGCCAGATAAAATCTATACGGGCCACCTAATTCGAGGAGCCTTGGCTCCACTATAAAAAAGACACCAACCCTTAGGATAATGGTCAATAAGGAATATTTCCTCCTTCACGCTCCCTTTCAAAGAAGAATCTCTTCAGAAGAAAATATTATAAATCTTTTCGAGTAACATAGGATGATCCTTAAGCCTCCCTCTAGAAAAAAGCTGAACGGAGCATGGGCGTTCAGGTTGTGGGTCCGTTTAAATGTATGGCACAACCCAAGAGGGAGGGTGAATTGGGTTTCATATAAATATTTAACTTTCAAAAAACAAAAATAGAATTCTGTTGCAGCAGAATAGAAAGCATTTTGTGAAGAGAAGGTCCGTCAAGTTTAGAACCACCTCATAAAGCTTGTTGAAAATGTAGAAAGTCTCTGTGAAGAATAGCTATTGCATTTAGAATTGCTTTCACAAAGCTTAAGCAATTTTAAGAAAATAACTGCTGTGAAGAATAAGTTATATTGCATTTAGAACTACTTTTATAAAAGCCTCTATGCAAGTTTCAAACACTCTGTGAAGAACAACTATTGCGATTAGAATAGCTTCATAAAGCTTAAAGCAATTTTTAGAATAACCTCTGTTGAAGAATAGTTATTGCATTAGAACTACTTTACAAGTTAGCATGCCTTAGAAAGACTTTTGTGAAGAACAAACTATTGCGGTTAGAACGCTTCACAAAGCTTTAATGCTATTTTACAAAGATTTATGTGAAACAGTTATTTGCAATTTTGGAACTGGTCCACAAGCTTTTAGAGCACAATTAGAAAAACTGATTATACATAAATTGGTGATTTAATACCTGAAGTCAAAAATGCAGATTGGATTTCTTGGTATATACAGCAAATTAGAGAAAAATTCAGAGTTCTGATGTTCACACAGAGATAAGCTTATTCACGTAGATTAGAATCAGAAACTCATTAACAACTTTGCATTTCTGAACAAATTAACAGTTGTGTAAATAGAATATAATCAAGCAGAACTTCAGAAAATAAAAGAAGACAAACACAAAGATTTATAGTGGTTCGGCACTAACTCGCCTACATCCACTCCCCAGGAGTCATCTTGAGATCCTCCATTATTTTATCTTTTTTCAAGGGGAAGAGACAAACCAACAATACAACGAAACAGATCAACACCTAGATTTAACATTTATTCCACTAGATTTTCCAAAGGTTCTAGTCAACCTCAACCCTTTCTGTTTTTGCAGAGAACAAAAACTCACATTAAGACATTAGAATCTCACACAAGGAGAAGGTCGCTTGATAACCTATTCCACTATAGCTTTTCACCTAAGCTATTACACAAAAGTTTTTCAATTAAGCTTTTCACCTGAAAGCCTATTGACACAAGTTTTTCATTAAAAAAGCCTGTCTACAAGCTATTACACAAAAGTTTTTCAATTAAAAAGCCTGTCTACAACAGATTACAGAATCTATATAGACAGAGAGAAATGCAAATATAAGCACAGGAAGAGCAGAACATAGTTTTAGAAAACAGATTTAAATATCAGAATTGTTCTTCAGAAAATGTTATTATTAAATTTTCTTTTCTCTTAAAAATTTTCTTCAAGCAAAAAGACGAAAAGAAATAAGGGGATTGGAGAGAGAGCTTTGAGAGATTTAAATTTTGAACAATGGACTCATACTCTTTCCAAAACCCATTCTTTTTATAAGAGGAAAGGGTTTCTATATGAAAAGATAATAATCTCTTAGAAATTAACGTTAAGATTATTGCTTTAATTAGCAATGAAGTTTCTGACATTTTTAAACTAAAGAGACAATGCATGGGTTGTAATTAAAAAGGCTGTCAGACCACTTTAATATTCACACACGCAAGGTTTGAAGGTGAAAAGTTTAGTTTAGAAAACAGTGTAACTTTTACAACAGAAATAGCCATCTGTATCAGAAATAGACAGTTGTGTTAAATCAGAAACTGCTTTTTAGATCAAAAATAGAACAGTTGTGTTAAATCAGAAACTGCTTTTTTTAGATCAAAAAACTACATTTTTGCAGATTTCATTTAAATAGCTCACCAAACGATATTCAAATAACTTCCAAAAATATTTTTTAGAATGGAGAATAACATGAAGAAGTAAAGATTTCGGGTATATCCTCCTTAAATAAATTTATTCAACAAAGCAATTTAAAAAAATAAATTTTGAAGAAGAGGAAATAAAAATAGATTTTTGTTCTTTTAGTTTAGAAAACAGTGTAACTTTTACAACAGAAATAGCCATCTGTATCAGAAATAGACAGTTGTGTTAAATCAGAAACTGCTTTTTAGATCAAAAACTACATTTTGCAGAATTTCATTTAATAGCCACCAACGATATTTACTCCAAAAATATTTTAGATGGGAAAACATGAAGAGTAAAGATTTTGGGTATATCCTCTTAATAAATTTATTCAAAAGCATTTAAAAATAATTTTGAGAGAGATAAAATAGATTTGTTCTTATAATATTATTTACTCTCTATCCTACAATAATTTCCTTTACTCTCTATCCTACAATAATTTCCTAAGACTTATTGTTATACTAACCAATAGAAAATATCTTCATTAATCTTCATTAATCTTCATTAATCTTCATGGTCTTCAAATAAAAGTCTTGGGTTGTAAGAACTTCATTTCTTCAATAATTTTCAATAATAATTTCTGCATAAAAATCTTTAGCACAACATAAATACTAAATTTATTTGATTTACATAATCATCAAAATCCTAGGATAAAATTGACCATGAGCCAGCACAGGTGATGCACATTAAGCTCGAACCCCTCTTGTTGAGCCATAATGGAAAAGCAGAGTATCATGCAGATGTTGTTTGGGGCTATTTGGTTGATTGCCACCCTCACTCAGTACATAAAGATGATATGATCCCCTAAAGGGAGAACCTTATGTCTGCTCAGCAGTCTTCCTTATAAATGAGCAAAGGATGTTGATTTAGGCCAGCATTCGCCGTCATAACCACCGGTGGAACCCTTATCTTATATTCTGGAGGAATGTAGAAGCGTTGGCGTATGTTATCCAGGTCACACTCGGTCAGGATGCTGCTTAGCCCCTGATCCTCATATTCTCCTGCCTAGGGCAAGAAGGCTTAAGTCTAGCCTGCGGGCGAGTGATCAGTGGTAGGCTCATCTCACAGATAAGGGCGAGGAGGTACAACCCTAGGTCAAGTTTCTTGGCGACATGAAGTCGCCTCACCTCCTAAGGTAGGAGCTGGAGGTCCTTATACCATTTGCTGAACCAAACCGGGTGTCTAATTTTGACTGCCTCACCCTCAAAATGCAAGCCTCCCCATTCGATTCAGTCCGATGATACCTAGGATTGGAGGATTCAGATAATTCATGCATAGGGGCCTTCCCTTTAGACTGGCGACTAGAGCTCATGGTGGAAGGAGAAAGAAAAGGTAAAACAAAAAGAAAACACAGAGGAATGGAAAGATTACCTAAAAGAACTAGGGAAGCGAATGCTGAGACAAAGCAAGAATGTAGAAAGAGTCAGTGAGCGTAAAAATCCCAAAACCGGAGGAAGACAACCTTTGTATAATGAAGGAATGTCTCATGAACCATCGCTGAATATTGAAGAGTAGAGATTGTTGAAGAGCCTCCTAACCTCTTGTTGGAAATTTGAAAAAGTTACCCTGCCTTGATATGACAGTTATGGAATATAAATCATCTTAACCAAACCGTTACCTCATCAGCGAGGCCAAACCAGACTACGAAGCCAAGCGGGCTCGAAATGGGCCCAACTCCTTCCAAAGCCCATTAAGTGACGGTCATAAAGATCGATACACTTTTGGCAATCAAACAAGCACTCATCGAGGATCCCCTATTTAGTACTCATCTAGCTCGGACTTCGACTTGTAACTATCAAACTTTCATATTAGAAGGTTCGCTCACTTTGCTGAAACCAACTCAGGAACTTTCTCGCTACATTGACTCATCCGAAGCTCAACACCAGCAATAATCAGCCCGACATTTGCCTTGGCCCTTAGAGAGACCAATTCGAATGAGTGTTGGGTGTTCAATAAATAAAGGCACTAAAGGGAGAGCTCATAGAGAACCCACCTTCGACATAAATGTGCTTGAAATTTGTGGAGGGACATCTGATAGACAACAACATTATTCAATTAGAAGAGAATTAACCTATAAATAAAGGACCAACATGTAAATTAGCAGATATAAATAAAGGACCAACGTTATTCAGATTGCACATGGTTCATTAGCCGGGACGGGCCCAAGCATATGGTGGGAGGGGCCCTGGCCCATGGCATTTTTTTTTTAAATTTCTAATTTAATTTTACTAAATATTATTCTATTCTTATAATTTGGCCCCTCAAAATAGATGAGTTCCTAAAACCCACATTTTATAGCCCATAAAGTAAATAAAATAACAGCCCAATTATAATATTTTAAATTAAAAATAAAAAGCCCTTAAATATATTCTATATACTTAACGAAGAAACTATTAAAAAAGAAAACAAACGAGATGGTTCTTTCATGTCGTCACTCGTCTTTCTGTTTGCTTTGTTTTGTCGTTTGTTCCACCTATTGCAATTCAATTCTGCAAACAATTCATTGGCTTCAGGTAATTGATTACAATTTTTATGATTTCAATAACAATTAATGTATATATATTTTTTTTGTGGTATTTATTGGTATAATTTGTTTGTATGTTTGTTCAAATTATTTTGATTTGCGCTTTGAGACAAAAAAAAAAAAAAAAAAAAAAAAAAAATATTTTTTTTGTGGTATTTATTGGTATAGATTTGTTTGAATATGTTTTGAATCAAAAAAGTTATTTTGAATTTGGCGCTTTTGAAGACAAAAAAAAAAAAAAAAAAAAAAAAAAAAAAAAAAAACATTGAGATTATGAGGAAAAGACCACAGAATTTTGTAAAAAACACACCTATCAACGCTATATTTTGAACACTCTTCTTTTATCCATAAAAATGAATTTATAGATAAAAAAAAAAAAAAAAAAAAAAAAAAACATTGATTATTGGAACCACAAAAATTTTGCACTTCAACGCTATATTTTGAACAAATGAATTATAGATATAAAATTCATTTATAACTTAGAATTTATTTACAAATGAATTTCTCATGTTTAGTATGTTATAATTTAAAATAAGGATTTCAATTAGGTTTTATAAAACTATTTTTACATAAATTTTTAAATGGAATTCATTTATCTTTATTTCCTAACATATTCTTGACATAATAATTTATCAAAAACAAATAACAAACATAATAAAATATGATAATAGTGCCAGTCAGAATATATGGAAAAATTATTAGTCATTTATTTTCATAATAATTATAATTATAATTAAATATTATGTGATTAAGAGCCCAATTTTAACATATCATAGTTTATTAAGTATTTAGTAAGTTTTATCCAATTTAATCAATATATTAATTCCATGCCATTTGTTAAATCTTTTACATGTCATAGAGTATTTTTTTTAACTTTTTAACGTTATTTGACACTTTTTTTTTTCTTTTCATTATGCAGAGTAAAGTAATGTTTTCAGTTCTCTAAGCTTCTTTTTAAATTTCATAAGATTTGGATTTTTTTTTTTTAATTCACTGGAGGTTTTTATGGCCGAAATAACACTGCGGGCGATACAAAAGGGGATAACCCTCCTTTTGACTAGCCAAATGGGTGAAAACAACTATAGTCGAAGGGACTCGAACTCGAAACATTCTGTCTCTCACGTAAGTGAGAAGACCAATCAATTTGGAAACTTATTGAACTTAAGGCTTTTACTATAATATATAATTTAAAAATTTGTACAGATAGAGAATCTCTTTGCATGTCATCTATACGTGCTAACTTGTTAGGCAGCCACAAGGTTAATATTTATTTCTTTTCTTAATTTTCTTTTTTTAAACTTTTAGAAAATATTTTTTCCTCCCTAAACTGCAATGAACTTTTTAAGATCAGTTTTTTTTTTTTTTTTTTTTTTTTTTTTTCCCTCCCTAAACTGCAATGAACTTTTTAAGAGGATCAGTTTTTTTTTTTTTTTTTTTTTTTTTTTTTTGTTTTTTTTTTTTTTTTTTTTTTTGCAGAACATAAATTAATATGAGATATTTCTAGTGATTGCAAGTGAAAATGGATGATTAAAACATGATTTTAGTATAAATATTATGGTATTTGAAATTATTTTAAACACAATAAATAACATTTTAAGATAATTACTTTCATAAAAAATCTATAATCGATCTTAATACATATTAAAAAAAAGAATTTATAGTATGGGTCATATAATTTATAATTAATTCTGATATGAAACTATTAAGGAAAATATTAATCAGTTAATTGTAATTATCTTTACCATTTGTCATTGTATATCCTTTCTATAAATACGAGATTGACATAGCTTAATTATAGGATGAGATAGCTTAATTATAGGATGAGATTGATACTTGTACTTGTATAAATTATGCACTTTTCTAATAAAAAACACAACACAGTAAACCATTATCTTTTTCCTTTATTTTAGATGGTATCAAAGCAACTTTCCTGGTGCTCTTGAAGCTTCCGTTTTCTTTCCTTTTCCATAGTCTACAATGGGCGACGAATCATCAAAAGCCCGTAACATGGAATTATCAAAAGCTGGTAATATGGATCCTTCGCATCCATATTACGTTCATCATTCAGATCAACCTGGACACATGCTCGTACCAGTTAAATTAAATGGAGAAAATTATCAATCATGGAATAAGGCTATGATTCACGCTCTTACTATGAAGAACAAGTTGGGGTTCATCGATGGGTCGCCAGAAGCCCTGTCCCAAGAAGAAAAACCAACAGAACTCGCATTGTGGAATCAATGCAACAGCCTAATACTTTCTTGGCTTACTCATTCTGTTGAAGCAGACCTGACAGAAGGTGTCATTCATGCCAAAACAGCATAGCAAGTTTGGACAAACTTCAAAGATCAATTTTCCCAAAAGAATGCACCGGCAATATTCCAAATTCAGAAATCTATTGCAACAATCTCACAAGGCTCTATGTCTTCAAAGATCCAATTTTCCACGACAAAAGAAATCGCAACCGAGAAGCAAAATATTTCCAAAATTCTCAAGAAAATCTATTGCAACATCTCAGGCAAAGGCTCTTTTATGTTCGCTGAAAAAATTAATACCAAACACTCAAGCCTTTATTGGGTGAACTCGAAATGGCTTACTCATTCTGTTGAAGCAGACCTGACAGAAGGTGTCATTCATGCCAAAACAGCATAGCAAGTTTGGACAAACTTCAAAGATCAATTTTCCCAAAAGAATGCACCGGCAATATTCCAAATTCAGAAATCTATTGCAACAATCTCACAAGGCTCTATGTTCGTGGCCTCATATTATACCAAACTCAAAGCCTTATGGGATGAACTCGAAAATTTTTGAGATCCCTACACTTGTAATCATGCCAAGGCACATCAGGAACAACTTCAGGAGGACAGGTTGATGCAGTTTCTTATGGTCTGAATGAACCATATAAAGGGGTAAGGTCAAATATCCTTATGATGACACCGTTACCCAATGTACAATAGGCGTATTCCCTGCTAATTCAAGAGGAGACACAGAGACAATTGTAATCAGAACTCGCTAAGAGCTTCACCATTGCTGCGAATATCCAGAGCAAGCATCCGGGATAAAAAATAACAAAATGTGTGATCATTGCCATCGTTTTGGTCACACAATTGAAGAATGCAGAACTTTGAAATATTACTGCAAATTCTGTGACAAAGGCGGACACACGGAGGATCGTTGTAGGCTGAAAAACAACAAAGGCGGACCACCGCAACAGAATCGGGGTTCACGAAGCAAGCCACAATCTGCGGCAAATATGGCAAAAAATTCGAGCATGAATGATGATAATTCCCTCATGAGTTTTTCGCCTGAATATCTTCAACAATTGGCCAAAGCATTATCTACCATGAATCAGAATTCCTCTTCTGGTAATAGTGATATTTTTGCAAACGCAGCAGGTTTGTTTTCAGCATTCATATCTCATGTCAATTCTGTTTTCACCAATTCTTGGATTTTAGATAGTGGTTCCACCGATCACATGACGTCGCACCCTTCCCTCTTGTCAAAACATCAACCATCTTTCTCTCTGTGAATACTCAAATTTTGAGGCTCAAAAAGCCTGTTTTCCTGGGCCGCAAACAGTCCGGCCGGACCGGAGGACGTTCAGAAAGTTCACCGAAAGTATGCCAATATGGTACTTGAAACATCAGGAAAATTACGAGGATCGCGGAACTGGTCCCGGAATATTTTTTGGAGGTACGAAACTCCCGAAAAGGCCTTTGGAACGAAAGACTAGCAAGCCCGCCGACCACAGCGGCGGCGCCCGTCGAACATCGGCCGCCCTCAGCCCGGGTTTTCCCTATAAATACAGCCCCGGTTCGCCATTTTTAGGTACTCAGTCTATGTTGACGGACGCTCTCTTCTCCCCTACGCTCCTTGCGGTTCTTTTACTGCTTTTCTGCATTTAGTGTAGGCTTTTATTATTTGGACGGAACGCTCTTCTTCATCACCCCTAACGCTCCTCCGACAGGTATTCCTTTAACTGGGCTTTTCTGGCCATTTAGTTGTAGCTTTTTATTATTCATGCTGTTGTGATACGTGGTCAATTAAAATTTGAATAAATTTTATTAATGATTCCCCCAAACGCAGTAGCTTAATCTGGAGTTTTCCAAGCTGAAGCTAAAGAAAAGGCGGCCGCCGATTTACTCAAGGGTTAAATAACAAAACCCCTGGCTTTATTTAATTTCAGCATTATGTGCGCATAGTATTCTTGCTTCTACTGCCAAAATCTGAAATTATAACTGGCTGCCAGGTAAATGCATGTTCACATGTCATCAATTATTTCGGCAAATAAAACTGCCAGAATTCAATTAAAAATATGATTAAAGCTTAAAAATGCCCGGTCTATAATTAATTATCGTAAGGTGAGTTAAAGCCTAAAATCCGACAATATTGGCCTAAAGTTACTCTGGTCAATTAAATGACTTACTGGTAAATAAATCGCCTTTATTTCGAATAGTCGCCGGCCATTAAGTCCAATTAATCAATAATTGTGGGCTAAATAGCCTTTAAATTGACACGAACGTTTTTTTGGAATAAAATTTGGCCTAATAGTTTGGCAATTTCAAATTGAATCGAACTTTTGGCACAAAGTTGCCTAAATAAGTAAGAATTAAACCATTTCTTAGGGAGTCGGAACAAATCGCTTAAAATGCGAAAGCTTTTGGCAAAAAATTGCCTCTGAATTCAAATACAACCATTTTGGGACAAAAAGCCTCAAATATCAAATTTTGGCAAAACCAATTGCCCTAAATCAACGCAATTTTGGGCGGCAAAAAAAAGCCCCAAAATAATACAATTTTTTGGCAATAAAATTGCCATCAATATCAATCATTAATTTTGGCGGACAAAATAGCGCAGCTAAAAAATCACATCAACTTTTGGAGAACAAATTGCTAAAAAATCAATCTTTTGGACTAAAAGCTTAAATCAAACCCACTTTATGGACAACAACGCCTAATACAATCTAATCAATTCTTTGAGGCAAAAAATAGGGCCCATAAGACAAAATGCACTTTGAAAAGCATAATACACCCATCTCCAATGCATTAAGCATACGCCATTCAAAAGCCCTTTAGAAAAAGCCTATCGAACATACAGTCGAATTGGAATCTTCCATTTCCAACGGAAGTAGGCGTAGGCACGTTTGGGTGCATTTAAGCATTCCCGAGCAGCAAGTCCCGAAACATGCACGTTAAACATTTCATTGGTATGCCCGATAATTAGCATCATTTACCGCACTGCCACAAAGGCATTCATCGTTCATTGGTTAGTTCATCAGCATGAGCATAGTCTCAAGAGGATACCAAGCCCTCAAGGTTTCCGTAATAAGAACTATAAGCTTAAAACAAATTGGATAATTAACTTTCTAGGGAAGTAAATATTTAAGGTTAATTAAAGACACTTACGAGTCAACTTAGGTTTTTTCACTAAGTTCTAATTTTAGCCCTAAAAATAATTAAACAAGGTGGCCAGACTCCAACCAAGCCCTACATTCAACGGTAGTCATTTCTGCCCTGATTAGTCATAATTCAATTTAACAACTCTATGCCTATTTTTTTGGGGGGAGGGGCTCAGAGTTTGGGCGACTTGCCACTGGGGAATTCCATTGTAATCGTTTTTACATAAAAGTGGACTTACACATTGTTGTTGTAAACTAACACTGCCCTTCTTTAGGGTATTATTTACTATGCTTTGTTTTGGCAGGGGTAACCCCCAACAAAAGATTAAAGTAATTACTTTCTTTAAGAATGCTTAAAATAAAGGAGAATTTGGCGCTAATTGAAATTCACTTTAAATCACATTAAATTTGTTTATTTATTTAACGAATTGAGAATCTTTTTCTCGCATTGCAATAAAAACGAATTTCAAAATGAATTTTTTTTCTCTCGTCTGTTTCAAAATTAATTTTGAGTCTGGATAGCAAGTAAGCGCTGATGCGGCCAAGGTCTCGCTTGATTATGTCCGTACGGACCAAACCAAAGCATTCCTCCCTGTTACCACAAACGCATCCCCTAAATCCTTTTGGGGGTGGCCCATGAGTATGCGTAACTGTTTGGACCCCAACGCGAAAAACTCTTTGTTTTCACCAATGTGGTTAGGTAAATCCTTACTCAAGGTTCAAGGGTCCCTTAATAAGCCAATACTCCTATTTGTGGCATTAGCCTATAGAACCTATTCCTTTTAAGGGCTGTATGCACCCAATGAATGTGAATCATATCATTAAGACTGTAACACCCGCCGCCCAGACCCAAGATGACCGCGACGGCGGATTGCCACATTCGGTGCCGCGGAGACACCGTCCTAACAATAACATATAAAAAATCAATAAATCATCATATATGAATTAGCAAATAAGGATTTAAGTTATTGGACAAGTTTTACGCAAGAGCTAATTTTTTTTCAAATTTGTTTTTGAAATACTATATATATAACTTATGAAAAACAATTTTTACAGGAAAAAAATACCTAAGTATCAGCAACCTGCATTGAGAGTTTCCCGTTTAAAGCCGAGCTATCGCCAGGACATAGTGACCAACAAAGCACTCCATTTAAACTCTAAAACACCCCAACCAAACCTCCAGTAAAGTCACCATAGCAACACACAACACCTTCTACTAACGCTCATACAACACTAATAGAAAGCCCGTGCAATAGCAATTTTTACATGAGACTCAAATAACAATATTAAATGCATTCAGAATTATAATATATATATATATATATCAAGGTCCTGTATGTTCTTAAATCATACTTCATACTATCATATTAAACCGATTAAAACAAGAATATTTTTCTTTAAAATAAAAATTCCCCCAAAACATTAAAAGTAAAAATCCTCATGCTTATTCTTCCAAATATTATACTCCAAAACTAAATTTATCAATTAACATAGCTTAGTTTATAAAATTTCAAAAAATAACATAATATCCGAACACATGTAATAATTTATCATCATGCATGATATCATAAGAGTACATCAAACTAATTCTAACCCCAATAGCTAAAAATAGTTTCAGCTTCTCTAAGTACTGAAGCTACCTATCTTGATCTTCAAGTAGGGCAATCAACGGACTTCAACGCTGCGCAGTGATAAAAATACGCGAGCTGAAGTATATTAAACTCAGTGGTAGCTCATAAATGACAAAACTTAACCCAGATGTTGCACTGGCAACACACCTTAAAAATATAAATTTTTCATCAAAAAAAGAAGCATACAATTTAACATTCATAGCAAAACAAATAATCAAAATTAAATTATAAATGAATAACATAGGAATAATTTTAGATGTCTTTTACCCAAATCATGAAAAATGTTCATACGTACTTGGTATATTTATTAATAACCAATACACATTACTATTTATTTTAAAACCAATGTATACGAAAATATCTATGCCTTGAAAAAATTAATTTTGAGAACGTAATCATTTATTTCCATAAGGTTTACCTGGAATACCATTAATCTTTGATTCATTTAAGTGCCTTAAAAAATATTTTCCAGAAGGGCTCTCAATACACTTAGGAAAGAAAAGAGAAGCAGATAGGTTTTCATAACTTAGAAATTCCTTATGAAATGCGCCTTAGGTCGCTTAGCAACTGCTTTTCAATAACATAAATTAGAGAGCGCGTAAACCGCACCCCTAAACATAAGACACCCACGTGCCTAAGCATTATCTCTCGACCTCAACAACAACAACGG